>JABCMJ010000812.1:0-43004 GCA_014822125.1 Arbutus unedo
TTATCCTTTAACTTACTTAAGGTCCAGGTTTCCTTTATTTATGTTTTATGAAAAATGAGGGCGTGACACAATCAGAGCCCCTATAGTTGCAATTCCATTAGAGAAAGCAGGGATTTGATCATACCAAAACGCACACTGAAATAAATAAATAAAAATCCCACCTTCAAACAGTAGACAGCTAGCCGCCTCCTTGTTTCTGAGTTCCCATTCTGAAGGTCAGATATGATTGAATGATGGACATCCTCTTTCTGTGCAAAAGTAAGACAGCAACTGTCAGCGGCCAATACTTACTCCATGAAAGAAACCATAGAGCTGAAGAAACGAAACTATAGTAGATTTTCCACCACGAAGAGAAAAGACATAGTTGAGTCAGACAGAATATGGGTCTTTAGGAAGCAATTAACCATTTCTAATGCTGGTGAGTCTGTCCAAATTTGAATAACACCTCATTAAAGAAGGCCTTACACACACAAACCTTCAAACACAAACACACATAGAACATAGGAGGACATAAAAAGTTAAGAACACGAAGTATTTGACAATTGTTATAAAAAGTTAAGAACACGAAGTATTTGACAATTGTTACTCACAAGATATGTGAGGACCCGTGGTCCATGATTTTAATTATGTCGTTTTAATTTTTTTATGATTTTGACGGATTATTGGAGTGAGTTTTAGCGAAGTTTGGTAGTTTTGGGCCACATGTGAAGTTGTCCAAACTAGAGGAGTGTTAATGCGATTACCAGATTAATAAGTATAAAAGGATAATGAAAATACCCTAAAATCAGATTTTAAGAAAGTTAGACAGCTTTTTATATTTCCCTAAAACCTAATTTTCGATGGAGGAGGACTAACGGACGAGTAGACGTGAGAATCTCACACAACTAAAGAGTTGATCTTGGTATCGAGGGCTTCGAGTAGAGCCTAGGATCAGCCAGATACAAGGAAGATTCGAGGAGTTACGCGAGTATTAGAGATTTTCTGCAGTTTTTTGTATCAGAGGTAGGATCTGACATAGTTTTTCCGTTTTAATGTTGTTTAAAACATGTTTCGATCATGAGCATGTGTGCATTTATGTGTGGGATCAAGTTTATGCATGATTTGATATGTTTGGGATAAGTTTTGGACTGGTTAGACAAAAAGACGAGGGTTGTCCATGTTTTATTTGCAGAGAATAGAATCTGAAAAAACGAAACACAGCAATAACCTAATTTTGAAAATTTTGGTTAAGGTTCTACCAAGACTTAAAAAATTTTGAAATTTTTACTGAGAGTTTCCTTATGTGTCTTATTTGTTGGGTCAAAATTTCGGAGTCTAATTCAAAATACAAAAATCTATGACTTAACTGCGTAGTTTCGTAACTATGCAGGCTATACTCACACACTTTGGCTAAACCGTCATAACTTTTAGCACGAGTATCGAAATTGCGCAATGTTTGTTTTGTTTGAAACTAAACACATAGAACTTCAAAAATATGTATATTTTGTCTTATGTTTACCTGAACAAAATCAATTTTCCGATTGAAGTCGACGAAACAATTTCGGTGTTCCAAAATAAGGTATCCAACTTTAAACCGACACAATGGTGTCGTCTAAACTCCGTTTTTAACCTATCACCTATGGTAGAAAAGCTTCTAGAGAGTAGTTTTTATTGAGTTGGACTTAATACCTCTATTTGCATATTATAACATTTTAGAATTTTTAAAATTTAACCAAATTATATAGCTTTGGCCACTCGAGCGACCTATATAAAAAAATTGAAAGTATCTTATAAATTTCTGCACGCTTCTTGGTTATTTTATTTATTTGTGAATGCGATTTTGGTCCAGAACAAGTCGTGTAATGTGCATATGGTCATGGGTTTGTGTCGTGATCATCATGGATGGGTCTCTTTGTGATGCTATCGGTGAAAGTCCGTAAAATCTACCGATCTATGGGTGACGTTGTCGGTAAAAGTCCGTAAAATATAACGGTCTCTTGGTGACACCATCGGTGAAAGTCCGTAAAATATATTGGTCTCCTTGTGACGCCAGCGGTGGAAGTCTATAAAATAAGTCGGGAACATGATGTGGGTCCTGGTGTAGGTTGTATTTATTGCAGTTTGTGGCGGAGTCTCATGTTGTGCATGAATTGCATCGAGTATATTTGTATGTGTTGAACTGATTATATGCTTATTCAAATATAGCATTGATACGAGATATGCTTTAACCTTTAATATCATGGTTGTTTCCTTCTTGAATTTCGGCTTATATTGTTACAAATCATTTTTACAGGGATTGAAACTGTGCCAAGAGATTAGAGTTTTTGAAAGATTTTGATGAAGTTTAGTTGTTAGATTTTCTTATATATGTTGTTAGTTGTTTCCTGTTTAACTTTATTATTCGAAAGCTTGTGGGTCTGTAGGATTTATTTTTTAGTTGTTGATTTTTGAAGACAAATGTACCTGGTTATATTTTATATTGAGGTTTATGGTGTAACGGAGTTGATGAAAGAAGTATTTGGGTTTACAACTTATGGATTTTTAATTGAGTATTTTTTTTGGATGTATTATGTTTTGTTTTATTGATCAATTCATACCCTTGAAGTTTGGAGTGTGACAAGATAATTAATGCAACCAATGTCAAGCATGCCTGAGACGAGATTTTAAGTGCATTTGCAAGTGTGTGTAGTAATTGGTGTAGTTATTATATCCAAGGCACATAAAAATCAAAGTATTTGGGCACGGAGAACCACAGCTGTTTTCATTCGGAGAAAGAATAACCATACTCAACCAATGTCAGATGAAAAAATAGAAATGCAGCATACAGCACAAGTGATACAAATAAGTCTTTTGGATCATCACAGTGAAGAAATTTAGTGCTTAGAACGACTTCTATCATTTTAGTCTGCAATGGTGATTACTTTTAGAAGTGATATTCATCAGTAATATACTTCAATGTTGCAGAAGGTTAGGGGTTTACAAATTACAACAATGAATAGAAATAAACTTTGAACCATGTACGCATAAATTACAGATAAAAGGATTGGATAAATCTTGCCTGCTCATTGAGAAAGTGAGCTGAAACAGAATTCAACGAATATGAACTTAGTTTATGTTCCCTTTGCATAGCCTGTTCACAGAGTCAAAGAGGGACACCAGAAACATATGATTCCCATTGGGTAGTCATGAATGTACATCCATAATAAAATTTGAGCTAAAGAATAGAAACCAATTCCAAAGAGTAAAACCTGAAGCAAATCGAATTGAACTCTCCCTTCCAAGGTTACTTCTTTACTTTCCCTTGTTCCATACTGTCTGTAAACCCACAGATACCAATCAGTAGAATATTTCCACAAGCTGTCAGCAAGTAACACCTATAAAATTCACTAGCTAAGTAGTACTCTGTTTACATCCCTGAAGATGAAATGCATGTGCCATGCTACAACTTTCACTAAAGCCCCCAACATATAACGAGAGGAGTTTTTTTTTTTTTGTTAGGTCATGATCGACCACCTTGACATCTTAGTATCAGGAAGCCAACCCCGGTGTGTGCAAAAAGAGGATAACAATAACCATACAACCCACCCCCCCTCCCGGGGTGCTTTTGTCATCGAATCAGAGATGTTAAATATGCTGAATAGTATCGAATTTACAAATACAAACAACCACAGAAATTAGTGAGTGGTGCCAAATCGTTCTCTGTATTGCAAGCGCAAGCATGCGGCACGCCACAAGAAGCCCAAAGCCTGAGACTTCAACCCTAAAACAAAAGTCAAAAATAGCAGAATTGCCCTCTTCTGAAGAACCAAAAATATGGACCAGGCAAAGCTCTTTCCAACACTTCAAACAACTTCCTATTAAATTTACATTTTGGACATCTCTCACCATATGCCACAAACAACGTGGCAAGAAATTGAAGACATGATTTAAGGCCTATGAAGCACCAGTACGGGTACGGTATGGTACGGGTACGGTGGTATGAAAACCCTAAAAAACACGGTATGGGTATGGCTGAAGTACACCTTTAATTTTTAAATTATTAGATTATGTATTATGTACAAATATATGCATACATATAATTAAGGTTAATTTAAATCAAGGTCCTATGAGCGCATATACTGCAGGTTTTCATCCCATCAAGATTTGCAAGTTATGTTTTAGTTCCAACTTTACATAGCTTGACGTATTTGTCATTATTTTTAGTGGTAGTTTTACCTTTTTGTCCAATTTAAGTGAAATCATATAATTCCTAATTTGGTAGATTGAAAACTATGTCCATGAATGAGGCTTAAGTTGGAAACAAATACGGTAAAACATATTCAGTGACTTAGGAAAAGAATCACCCAAAATATATTACCAATTTTCTATTTTCTATATTCAATCCTACTAGGATTTCCTTTCTTTCTATTTTCTGTTTGAATATACTAATTGTTTAGAATCACGGAAGAGAATAACGATTAGTGAAAAATATACTAATCATTTTCATCCTACAACTAGGTTTAAAATTGCTCATATTCAATGAATTAGAAACTAATTGTTTAAAATTGCAGCCGTATTATGAAGAAGACCAATTTTCACAAGTTATAAGGAAGATTTTACCGTCAAACATAAGCGATTTTTTTCAAAGACAATTCTTATTACGCGAAAAGTGAAGTTTATTTTTACTTTTGTTCCATCCTTTTAACATCCGTTTAAGATGATAGTGATTGGACACTACGAAAATACCAGATGTTCCGTTGAGATTTAATTGTAAAGTTGTCATCACTTACTGCAAATTTACCATCATAGGTACAAAACAAATTGCAGCAAATTTACCATCGCAAGTATCAAAGAATTTGCAGCAAATTTACTATCATAATTACAAAAGAACAACAAATTTACCATAAGTTACGCAAATTTACCGTCACAGGTACCAAAAAAATTGCAGTAAATTTATAATTAGATATGCAAATTTATCATCACAATTATAAAAGAACAGCAAATTTACCATCACAAGTACCAAAGGATTTGCATCAAATTTACCATCACAATTACAAAAGGATTTGCAAGCATACCCCGTGCGGCAACTGTCAGTCGCCATGTTCTAGTATTTTGATTCGTTCCCAACCCTAATTTAGGGTTTCAACAACAAATCCCAATTTTTGGTGCCTAAACATCTATGGCAATGAAATCTCGAAATTTTTCAGACCCGAATCCCGCGATTTCTATAAATCAAGTTGAATAAGTGGAAAATTAGAATCAAGGGTAGTTTTGGTATTTTTTAAATTTTGGGACCAAAACATAACCCAAAAGAGAGGATGAGATGAAAAACTACTTAACACTAATAAATAGAACCAAAAATTAAGTTCCCCTATAATTAACAACAAATTTTAGGAATACTTCATTTTGATCTAGGGAATGTTAAACCTCTAGCATTTATTTACCCTCGTAGGAATGATTTGATCTATTCTCCAAGAAATTAAGCAAATATGCATTACTTTATACTAGAACTCATATTCTCTGCTTGAATTTTTGGTAGTTTGGAGAATTCATCATCGTATCTTTTATGCATAATTAATCATCTTTCTATCCTTTTTTCGTATTTACCTAACATAACTCCAAAGAGAAACATGATATTTTTCATTTCCACTTTTTACTTATTAAACTTCCCAAATACTCAATTTCTTTTATGAGGGGCTATTTTAAAATAGTTTTTTTTTTTTTGCAAAAGAAGAAAATAACAAAAAATAATGAAAAAATATCTTAAAGAGAAGCAGCAAAAAAATTATTAGTTGTTCATATTAAACTTCTAGAACATATGGAAGAAAAAAAAAGGAAACGAAAAAACAGGCATAGCAAAGCCATACCCACAGAAATATCCATCTCGTACCGATGCTGTACCCAGAAATCAAAACGTACCCGATATGTTCTTGGCGTACCAAGTACGTATTTTGTCGTACCGAAGCCTTACTCGTTACAGTTGCAATACTCGGTACTCACACGGCAACACTTTCAGAGTAACAGTGCTTCATAGTTTAAGGCAAATGATAGAGAACACAGTTCAGGTCTCAGAATAACAAGAGATGAAAGGAAGACAATATAGGTCACAAAGCAATTCTTCTTCAACCACCACCAGTCTATGAGGCACAAATACCCCTAAAATGCCGCTGTCCTTTTGACTTTTTATTTTCAGACACACCTAGGATGAGAGACAACAAGATACTTTCAGCATGCGGTGGGGGCCAAAACCATAAATCTTATAGAGATTTAATTGGGGTTCCATTGTTCCAATATATTCTTATGCAACTTGAAAGAGACACATTATATCTTCACTGCAACAAAGAAGGCTGGGCTTTTCCTCTGAGGAAGAAGGGAATACTTGTTCCAATATATTCTTTGTGAGGGAGAGGAGAAAGTAGAAGAAAGAAGATAAGGCCCTTTCCTCCCTCTTTACGATGAAGAAAGCAGGAGAAGGAAGGGGAATTACTTGTCTTCGTATACTCTGATAGATCATTTTTTTAGCAAGATTCAATTTTGTGTGTCTAAGATCAAGGGGGGAATTAATTACCAAGAAAAAGGTTTGCATATTACATTTTTAAGCAAAAGAAAAATAATAAAGCTAAGGGCCCCCTTTGGCCTAAATTAATTAGTACATCACTATCTTTTTGGCCATTTCTTGTCAATCTTTATCAACTCCGCGTTAGAATTCCTGGATTAACCATGTCTTGATGAGAGAAATCCAGAAAATACAAAAATGTGTGCAAAAATGCCAAAACGATCACTAAAGACGAAAAAGTTTAGCTTCATCTTATATGGACTTTTTTTGAGTTCTGGTCCATATTTTTAAACTTTTCCAAAACGCAAAAAAAAATTAATGAAAAACTTTACAAAAAAATCGCAAAATATCAAATAATATCGATTGCCGTTAACAAAAATAATTTAGTCTAAACTTAGCCTAATTATGTACACATGTATTCCCACCAAACCCGTATCCGAGCTTAGCCAACAGGTTAACATACACATGAAATCCGCAATCCAGTAGTCCAGTTGTTTCAATAGAAAACATAAGTATCTCATGGATGAAAATATAAAATAACTGACTCAATCTATAAACAATTACAAGTTAGCAGTCCATCACTTTAAAAAGCATGTCATTCTTCCATGGAAAACAAGAAATGCGTTAACAGGTTACTAGCAGAAAGATAAAAGCACCAAGCAAGACAGAGCACTACCAATTGACAAAGAGAGAATAGGATAATGGTGGAAGCAATAATAAAATTGGTTCATATATCAACGTAAGATTTTCCACAGGAAAACTTTAAAGTCAGTAAATTCCTCCTAAATCAATCTGCAATACCATTCACAGATTGTCACCCAAAAAAAAAACATACGCACATTTCAAATAAGCAAGTTGATCTAGGCTAATCTTACCATCAAATATTATAATTACGCCATTGCTTGCAGGCTAAAGATGACCATTTTTCTCATGACCTCTACTAACCAACCCTAGAATTTGAGTTCCGGTCTTAAAAATCGCATTGATCTCAAATTCATGTCGTACCAATAGTTAACAATGAAACACTAACCCACAAAGCATTGTACCAAAAGTTTGCTTGCCAATTTAATCTACTTCCTAACAGATCTTTCTCTTGAGCAAGCCTTTGCTTAAAAACCACAAAGTTAATTTGCACCAATGAGAACCAGTAAACATTACACTGTTTTAGGTATTTTGATGGATGAACGATCTAAAAAATTACCTTGAAGAAAAAGTTGTATCTTTGACACGAACCCTGCTGTTTCTGATGCGACCAAGCATTGGGAATTCTGGTATTCCCAAGACCTCAGCTCTCTGCAGGAGCAAACATTGTTCAAGTGAACTTAACTAGCTGGTCAAAAAAAGGGAAACTTTGTGCATCGCTAATTCCCGCACAAAGTAGATAAAATGAAATAAAGAAATTTTATGGTAATGGAGCACCTAGTAAATGTAGAGAAGGGCCAATAACCTGAATGAGATACGGCAAATCAAATTTGCAGATGTTATACCCAATTACAATATCAGGATCAACTTCCCGAATAAAGTCCTGCAAAAAAACTTAGCTTAGGTAAAGCTACAAAAGTGCAAAAACTATAAGGGGTAGATTCTCTTGCAGTGCCAAAACATGCTGTTTATTTAAGATTGCTAAAACATGATGCATGAACTAGAACGGAAGGAATAAAAAGTCAAAACAACATTGGCTACCACCAATGCTAAGCAAAAAGGACACTTCGAAGAAAGTCTAGCGTCCATGTCGGACACTTGCCCAAGCACGTCTCATTATTCCATTTATTATTTTCAGAACCAAACACTCTTTGGACACTTTACTTAGACACGTGTGAAACTTGAATGCCATAATAAAATAAGAACAATATAGAATTGCACTTATTGGTCCTTTGTGTTTTATATTGCTCTGTCTTGGAATACTAGTCCTCTCTGGCAAAATCAAAGACAAGTTTTTTGGATTTCCAAAACAAACCCTAGTAAGTGGAGATAAATAAATTTGCAAATGACAAATAAAAGGGTCATGTCGGAACTAAGAGTTCAGGAATTTTGCACTGTTGGAATCAATGGTACAAGTCCCCAGAAAAGTTCAAACCCCCAAAAAAGACTAACACAATGGGATGAAGGAATTTTAAAGGTTGTGTATTTTGTTTGAGATTATGGACCACGTAGTTGTGCATGGTGACGAAACAATTCAAAATAGAGATGATTTGTTGCATTTTTCTACATTTGAAAAACAGTTTCATCTATGTGATATATAATTACCACAAAATACAGGTTTAACATGTCCACGACATATATTTGTCTTGCATTATTCCAAAAAGCCATATCTGGTATTCGTGTCTGTGCTACATCAAGAAATTATGTTTTCTAAGTGTTCAACAGAAAAACTATAGTGCTATGAATACTAAAAAGATCACAATTTCATCAAGAAATATGCTTACCTCCACCTTATGCTTCATCAAGAAATTATGTTTTCTAAGTGTTCAACAGAAAAACTATAGTGCTATGAATACTAAAAATATCACAATTTCATTCACACACAATCTTCGCCAAAAGTGAGTTCTTTTAAGGATGAACTCTACAAAACTTAACAATTAATCACTATTCCCACGTAAGTAAGAAACATTGCATAGTCATTGCAATTTGGAGATACTCATCATACTATATATTACCCTCCAAGCTAGCAACACTTCTCTTTCTGTATCAAATGACATCACATCAACACCTACTATTGGTGAGCATGAGTTAAGGGTCATAACATTCCGAACAAATGGTTGGTCCTGTCCTTGCAACGTTACCAGATTAGAAACCTAGAACAAAGAGAGAAATTTTGTCAGCAAAACAAACACTGTTTTCAGCTGTTTGAATTTTACTCTACTTAGATTTAGGATACAGAAGTAGAAATTATACCTGTATAACAGGATCATGAGTAGGTTCGGGAAAAAGACCCTTACGACCAGCACACTCAATGTCAAAGCTCAATATGCGAAATGGAGCCATTTCTGAGAACTCTCCTTCTGGGGCATGGCTGATCAATTCTGAATAACTAAAAATAATGCTAAGGACAGAACATAATCTCATAGGCAAATACTCAATAACAAGTGAACATAGTGGGAGTGTGGGACTCATCGACATAGAGGATGTATTGTGCTCTCTACATGAGGATACAGGCAATCAAAGTCTAATTGGCAATATGACAGATTTTTTGCTGACTTCTTATATTTTCCAGCAGGAACTTCCATCCAATTGCCACCAACAATGTTGCAGTCGATCATGAATCGAAGAGCAAAAAGAACATTACTTTCAAATGTCATAAAGCTCTTCATACCAAGACCATCGATGTGTATGCCTCTGTCGAGGATACCTGTCATGTTTCAAAAACTATAAAATGGACAGGAGAAAGCAATATACAAACTGCTATAACAGTCAGACCCCATGACACTAATCAAAAATGGCATGCTTTTGCATTATGCACATCCAACTATATCTGCATACATGATACATGCATATACTATCATATCATTTCAACTGAAGGCAAAAAAAGTGAATTGGATTCAGGCTACCAAACCATAAGCACATTATATGTGTAGGCATGACTACCCAATGCCCACAAAAAAGCAAGGTCAGAGGTAACTTGGCCAAGGAAATGCATGACAACAGACTGAGGGCACCACGGATGCCATTACATAGAGCGTCACATGCACAAAGTATGAGCAAAAATAAGCAAAAAGTACAACTATAAAAGACTAGTTCAGCACAAACCATCAAGGAATGTTACTAGTTATATGAACTCAAATAAGAATACTAAGAATGTCCAAATTTTTACCACGGCAGCTGGTAACCATTGTGGGTAATGCAACTACAATTTTAAGGAAACGATGAGAACCCTGCTGTTGATAGTACATAATACTTCTTTTCTGCACCATTTCTACACGACGAACAAGTTTAGGAACCTTGTTGTTTCTATTCATCTCCCTCATCCTTCCCTGCAATAACCACCAGATTTAACAATGATGTGAACTGATGCAACTATGCTTCCAAAAGTACTGAATCCTGTATTCAAACCATATTGCTCAATTAGTAAAACGAAATACCTCAAGAACTTGATGAAAATGAGAGATATCATCAGGACCCATTCCTGGAGGGCAGCTGATATAGAAATATGGTTCAAATCCATGAACATGGCAGCAAATGCTATGTCCTGGACAATAGCCATAGGGAAGTGCTTAGAATAGCATGTGACATGTATTTAACCCCTAGATGCACCATTAAGTTCACAAATAAAAGCAGGAAGGGACTGCTCCAATCAAACTTGTTTATGTTTGGAAAGATACACTCTTCTATGCCTGAAATAGAATATTCTCTTTTGACCAGCATAACTAAAGTACTCATTTTTATCTCTTTTTCTCATCCTTATAGAGTGATAAACATGCAGAACACCAGTTTTCCATTGATAACTTCTGACAAAAAAAAAAACGACAGTTATAACTTAACAGTCAGGTTAAATAGTACGTCTCCAGAGTAGTTTTAACATTGAAATTAAGATTGTAAAATTGCCACACAGCAAGTCAAAATCACATTTGTAATTGAGATATTTAAGAAATTGGTTAAGATCCTACCAAATGGTTGAGTATAGTATAGTAATGCATATGTATTTTTCAAGCTACTTGTTGTGAAGTTTTTGCTATGTTACTGGAGCAAAAACAATTAAAATTACAATAAGCAAGATCAGGGGAGCGACTCGCGAAGCATAACTAAGGCTCTAGGCCCATGAAATGTGACCCGTAATGTCTTTTTCAGATCTGTACAAGCTCTCATCGTAACCATTTGATCTATAAGGGATTAGAAGTTGGAAAAAAACTGAATAAATTTTTCCAAAGGAAGAGGCTCATATCGTAAGCCCTAGCTACACAAAACAAAAGGAAAGATTGGAGCGTTAAACATCAACTCTAGAAGCGAACTTTGGATCCAAGTTCAGGTATCTTCCTTATCTTCGTTTCTGTCATACACCAAAGGGTTCAAAGGTCCAAAGGAATTGTCCAAAGGTCCAAAGGAATTGTTCAAAGGCAACGGCAACGAGTTCAAAATGATCAATTCTACTTGGGCTCATAAACGAGGAAGACGAATTTGAAGATGCAATTATCAATGTTCTAAAAATCGCTATGCGCTAGTCGGGCAGTAGGGGCCCTTTTAGCGCCTAGACCTAGTAATCGGGGATTAATCGGCTTAGGAGGATTAGTTGGGTTTTTTCCTTTTTTTTAATAAATATTTCTACAAAGTTCAAGGTTATTTTGATATAATATACCATTATATAGATATTATACACAATTACACTAATATAAGCTATAATATAATACTGATATTCTATAATACATATATATCTATAAACTGTAAAGTGTAATGAGAGTATGAGACTATGAGAGAGAGAGAGAGAGAGGGAGGGAGGGAGAGGGAGGGAAATGTAGCTCTATAAGTTCTGTAACTGTCCTTATAACACTAGTAATACTTAATCTACACTACAACATTTTAATTGCCCAATTTCCATTTTCTCATCAGCCAACTAATCGACGGTCCGATTAGTAGGCGATTAGCCGATGAGTCGGTGATTAGACTCTAACTAGGTAACCAATCGATTTCCCTCGGCAATTTGGGTGTAGTCGCCTAGGTGACCAACCAACTACTGATTAATCGCCGATTAATCTGCCAATTAATCTGATTTTTAGAAAACTAGCAATTATAGATGAGAAGGAAGATGTGGGGGACTATAAATCTGATGTAGAAAAAGGATGAATAAATAGGTGTAAAGGATGATTAGAAGGCATGCATAATAAGATATATGATTGCCACTATCCATTTTATTATGCTTCTAAAGCTGAACTCTACATTATTAGTTTTTTATGTATGTTATGTTTTATTAGCATGCGGTGATTTGAAACTTTGGTATGTTATCTTTTATGTAAATCTAGAAATATTTTATACTTAGGTTAAATGTTGTCTATACAACTATCTTACCTAATTTTCTACAACTTGCGCCTCGCCCTGATGAGGTGTGGATCTCATCTCGTGCCTTGCTCATAAGCTACATGGACATGGCCCCTAGGCGCACTAGAGCTTTGTAAAAACCTTAGCAACTACTCGTGCATATTTGACTGGATAAGATTAAAACAGTGCCAATTCAACAGGGAATTAGTTTTTGGGTGGAAATTAATTCTTACGATAGAAAACCCCCCAACAAGAGAAAGGCAAGTGTAGCAACACCAAACACCATAAAGAAAAGGTATTTGAAAAGAGTTAAAACATTCAAAGAAAAAAAAACAAGAAAAGAGTTTGTTTTAGGATGTTCCATATGCATCGCCTGCTTGGGCTCGAGTGAATGTTCTTAAGAACGTTCAGTTAAGTTATGTTAGAGAGAAAAAGAATTCTTTACTTTTTGTTTTCTCTCCAAGTGAGAAAGCATTCATTCTTAAGATTGATTTTATCAAAAAAAATTCAGTAGGTACTGCAAGAAATAGGCCAATTCAGCAGTTTTTTAATCAATTTCTCAAGCAGCAAAATTCTCATCAATATGAGTCAAGGGGATGGTCGAAAAAGTGCAGTCATAATTTTGGGGCTGCTGAAATTTACATGGAAATATCTCTCTCCATCTATAAACTAAAGAAAATATTCCAAATCCAATCAAAATTGCACTAAGAAATTGAGGTCGCGATGCTTCAAAAAGAAAAGGACAGAAAATTTATATTTTTTTTTCTTTTAAGTTATGTAATAGAGGAGGACAAGGTGCTCCGCTTATGGCAACCCTCTTTTGATCATTACCAAAGGAGTGCTGAACAAAAAGGGGCTATCGCAGCCACAGAATTGCAGACCCTCTCTCGAGCTGGGCTTGAGCCTTAGACCACAGCACCACCACGGGCACAGTGGCAAGAAGCCTGTGGCCGATGATAAACCAATATAGCCTCTGGCCATAAATAATAAAACTAAAATAAAATGATAAGCTCTGCCATGTTCAAGACATGAGTAATAGCAAATGTAGACATGGAAGAGAGGGAAACAGCAAACCTTCCCTGGTAACCCCAAAGATCCTGATAATAGCAGCCTGACCAGATGAATTAGGCAACAATTCCTTATGAGTCTCTCCGATCACGTAATCAATCTCCAGCTGCTGAAAAACTACGAACCCAAAATCATAAATTCAAACCCTATATATCAAACACGGCCCTTTACTTAAATTTCTGCAGTATAAAGTGAAATTACCAATGCTCTGGGACTGGGATTGTTTGTCCTGAGACAAATGGGGGCGTTTCCATTTGGAGAGACGGAAGGCTAGGGCTTCTCTCTCCTCCATGTCGCGGAGGACCTGGGACTCCTCCACGTCGTAGAGTAGGGTTTCGTCGAGGAAAACGTCCTCATCCATCTCCTCTTCTTCCATGGCCGCGTGGTGCTTCTTCTGCTGCTGCTGCTGCTGTTGCGGTGGTTGTTGTGGGTGGTTGTGATTGGCGGAAGCCGCTGACGGCCGCTTCTTGCTGCTGCCGTTGTTCATAACAGATGATTACAGATGAGTGAGGGACAGAATTAGCGGGGAATGAAATTCCCGCCAGTTCCATGGATGCTTTTATAATCGCGTACGTGGAATTAGAAGGAAAACTATTCCATTTTTTTAACAAAAATAAGACAAATAAGGAAATGCATAACTAGCCGTGTTCGGATATTTTGGGCTCAAAGTCAAGTTAGAATAGTCGAAATCTCTACAATATATAAGTTTTGTTCAATTCTCATTATATGGTCCTTAGGAACTTCGGAAATCACAACGCGTGTCTGGAGACAAAACTTTTTAATATTACAATTTTACCCCAGTGTAATGATAATATTTGTTGTCCCTTCAGTGCGTGACAACACCCAATGATAATATTCACTAGTGCGCCACCGTGACAGTGAGTGGAATATGGTAAAATAAAAAAAGCAAAAAAGTCAAAAAATTAAAAATTTGAAATCGATTTCAAAATTTGAAAAATAAATCTTAGAGACCACACTTTAGGAGTTAGTCATATTTATGAGTACGTTAAAACAGTTTGTGGTGAGGGGAATATGTTTTTGCAGTGCGACAGTTATTGTGAAGATTTTATGTTCTAGTATCTTGTGTCAGTCCTTCTTTTTTGCCTTTTATTTTTTTTATATTATTGACATACAATGTTGTACTGTCACGAAGGTTATCCTCAGAGTTATGGTAAGTTTATTCAAACGTGTGTGAACCGTTATTTGATGTGACAAATAGGACTATATAGCAAGAGAGCAGGCGGACAGCGCCGGTGAAGTTTGTTCCAGCTTGCGAGGAAGAGAGAGTTAATCTCAAAGCTAAAGTATCTCAATCGAAGGGTTAGTAGAGGTAATAGAATTTTTAGAAATTGTAGAGTTAAAGAAATAGAGTTATTTGTAAAAAATAGGAGTAGGAAGCAGCCAATTTCGCACACTTCTGACTTACCATCAGTCTCGGAGCCTGCGGCGAGTGGATATAGCGTAGTTACCCTTGTCGTGGTCAGAGGGCAACCTATAGTTGTCGCCGGTATGTCCAAAATATTACAAGATATGTTAAGAGGAACAAGAAAGGTGCACGGAGACCTCAATTATTTGATGAAGAATTGAGAAATGTTAATTTTAGTAACAAAGGTTCGTCTCGATTGCTTAATAGTATTAATTTGGAAAACAAAAGGTCAGATCGTCAATCTAACAAAATAGTTGTGAAAGATATAAAGTTGATAGGCAATGTGCAGCTGGGAGCGGATGCGAGGAAGGATGCAGTGGTCCACCATGTGCTATTATCCACTTTAATACTTTTTTGGGAGTACCTCAACCTTAATTGAGAGAACAAATTAGGCAAGATCAGTGCAATACAACTATACAGAATATTATTGAGATGTTTTTCACTATTTCTTTATTGGGTCTTTACGTTAAAAGTTCGTAGTGGACAATTTTTAATACCATTAATCCATGAAAATAAGTCTTTAATTCTTAAAATCTATTGTATCCAATTAAACAAAAATATTCTTACTATACACCACAGTAAATTCTTCTGTTTCTACTTATTAGTTTTTTGCATTTGTTATTTTTATAATAATTTTTTGCAGATATTGGTTCATTTCGACAATAAAAATCTAAAAAGTATAAAAATACGTTCAGAATTTAAAAAAAAAATACTAAACACGAAAAGTATGCCTAAATAAACGTTGTTTTAATTTATTTTTTATCTTTTCTGATTTTGTTTTTAGTTTTTGGACATAATTTTATATTTTTCTGAAATCTCTTGTCGAAAGGAACCAACAACTATTAAAAAAATGAAACAAAATAAAAAATTGTAAGAAATCTCAAATAAGGACAAAAAAATAATCAGATAACATAAAGATTGCAAATAAAAATGTTAACTTTATTATTTAATTATTTTTTCATCTTATGTAACTATTTTTTATAATTTTTTGTCTATCGTCAATTTTTTTATGGATTATTGGTTCATTTCAACTAGAGGTTTTAGAAAAATTATAAATAATGATCCAATTTTTTAAAAAAGTTCAAAAAAATAAATAATTCAAAAGTATGATATTTTTATGCTTATTTGTAGTGTTTGGTGACTTTTTTTTTAAAGATTTTGGACATAATTTTATATTTTTTAGATCTGTCTCATTGAGACAGGCCAATAATCCACCAAAAATTTAATCAAAAACAACAAATACGAAAAAAATTAAATAGAGACAAAACGTACTTAAAAATAATCGAATTAGGACAAATGGAGAAACATGAAGATTGCAAAACAGATAAAATCATCTGTTAGAACAAAAACACAGATAAAATTATCTGTTAAAAACATAAAGAATAAAAACACAAATACCATTTTACTACAAAAGATAACATTATATGTTTTAATTGTTGTTAATGTCTTTATTTCTGTTAAAGACATGAAAATAACAATAGATAACATTATTTAATATTATCTTATGTAAAGATACAGAGAACAAATTATAACAGATAACTTTATCTGTTTTGATTTATTATTGTGTTTTCACTATTATGCAGAAATACAGAGATGAAACTATAACTAATAATATTATTTATTGATATGTTGTGCATAAATATAGAGACCAATTTAAACAGATAATATTATCTGTTTTTATATTATGTTAAAATAATTTTATCTGATATTATTTTATATAGAGATATAAAGAATAAAATATAACAAATAATCTGTAATGGCCTAATTTTTCGGAAACGTTAAAATAAAAATTACAAAAGAAATAAAAAATGGCATCACCAATATTAATAAATGAATACTGATAGTGGAACAAGTGTTTAACTGGTACCAAATTTAAAGTACGAGATAGAGTTTCAAGATACAATAAAAGAACTCTACAGGGATAAAATTAGAGCTATTCTAAGGGAAATCGACTAAGTCAATCAAGGATCAACAACGTCCTCTTCTTGAAAAAAATCTTCTGGTGGCACGCTCTTCTGATCAAATTCTTCTGCATCGGAACCTGGCATGAAAAGTCAGGGGCGTGGGAAAAAAATAAGCACCAATGAGCTGGGATAACCCAACAAGTTGCATTACCTTTAATTTTTTCTTTGAACTTTTTATGAACTTAAATGTATTTAAGATGAAAGATATCATGATAAGTTATGAACAATATATGAAAACGAAAACATATAAGAAAAAGAATTTGAATCAATATTAGGTCGTTCATCATTTTTTTTTTGGATACACAATCATTACCTCAAGAACTTAGTATTCATACCCATCGTCCCTCGATCCCCAAGCATGAATTTTTGTGTTTCATCATTTGTACCCGAGCATCGTCCCTCAGCCTCCAAGAAGAAGATATTTGCCAAAGTACATAACCTACATAGACTTTTAAATCCTCAATTTTCAACCATAATCTTATCACGATTTCCATCAGTTTCCACATACAGATATCCATGGGATATCCTAAATACCAAATAGCCGCTTTTAATTTAATTTTAGTGATTATCAATAAGTCATAAAACTTAATCTATAATCATGCTCAAGATCCTTTTACAGAATAACAATACATAAGATTAACACATGATGACGGAAATACGATAAATGAAATAAACATCATTTTAACAAACATACATTCCTATTGGTTCTAAGCTTACTTATAGACAAAGTGAACTTATGTCGAGCAAAGTCAGTTTTCTATTAGGCAAAATAAGTTTTAGTTCGACAAAGTGAATTTCAGTTAGGCAAAGTAAGTTTTAATTCGGCAAAATGAATCCTATGTTAGGCAAAGTATGTTTTAGTTAGGCAATTATAGTTTTTAGTTAGGCAAAGACAGTTTTAGTTTAGCAATGTCAGTTTTAGTTCGGCAAAATACATTCTGTGTTAGGCGAAATAAGTTTTACTTAGGCAAATACAGTTTTTAGTTTGGCAATGACAGTTTTAACTCGGCAATATCAGTTTTAGTTCGGCAAAATACATTTTGTGTTAGGCGAAGTAAATTTTAGTTAGGCAAATATAGTTTTTAACTAGGTAAAGACAATTTTAGCTCGGTAATATCAGTTTTAGTTCGGTGAAGTATATTCTGTGTGAGACGAAGTAAGTTTTAGTTAAGCAAATACAGTTTTTAACTAGACAAAGACAATTTTAGCTAGGCAATGTCAATTTTAGTTTGGCAAAGTACATTCTGTGTTAGGTGGAGTAAGTTTTAGTTAAACAAATACAGTTTTTAGTTAGCAAAGACGGTTGTGGCTCGACAATATCAGTTTTAGTTCAGCAAAGTACATTCTGTATTAGGCGAAGTAAGTTTTAGTTAGGCAAATACAGTTTTTAGCTAGGCAAATACAGTTGTACTTAGGCAATGTCAGTTTTAGTTTGGCAAAGTAGATTCTGTATTAGACGAGGTAAGTTTTAGTTAGGCAAATACAATTTTTAGTTAGGCAATGATAGTTTTCTGTTATGCTAAGTTTTAGTTCGGCGAAGTATTTAGCTCGGCAAGATGCTGGACAACACTGGTTCATCTTCAACCTTCATTTTTTATTTGAAGAGGCTTTGGGGTTGATTTCTAAGCATTCAAAAGAATAAGAGTAAGAAACTTACATTTGGTAAGACTTTGAACTTGATTTGAAGAATTTGAAAAAAAAAAAGTGGGCCACTCTCTCTCTAGAATTTATCACTTATTTCTCTAACTTTTTCACTTCTGCCACGTTCAGAAGTTTTTTCCAGGGGGCCAAATGAAAAAATTCAAGGTGGTATATATAGTCAATTGGAGTTATCATGGTGAAATAACATGAGAGTAGGCTTGGAGTGCTAGTATGG
Organism: Arbutus unedo; assembly: GCA_014822125.1. Lineage (NCBI taxonomy): Eukaryota > Viridiplantae > Streptophyta > Magnoliopsida > Ericales > Ericaceae > Arbutus > Arbutus unedo. Next base: position 18,816 of record JABCMJ010000812.1, read on the forward strand.
GTTAAGTTTAGAGTGTGAGCTTCATCTTAGGAGTTTGAGAGGTCTGAAACTATGGCATACAATCTGATTTTGAGTGGTGAAGGGAGATCAAATTCGAATTTGGTAGAGTTCCAAGGAATCTCTTGGTTGGCAAGTCTTGTACACGTGTGAATACATCCCATGCATATAAGAATGTCCAATGGGGTGATAATGGGTGTTCAAGTTCAACAGAAAACATGAAGCAGGAGATAGAGGTGACGATGGAGACAAAAGATTTGATGGAATTTCTAAGAATTTCCTGGGTTTGTATGGATTTTGCATGTGTATATATATACCTTGTGACTCTATGTCCAATGAGGTGAGTTTGAGTGTGAAAATTTGCAGCATTAGGAAACAAAAATGGTGGTGGTGATGATGACAATGAAAGATTTGATGGGATTTAAAACTTTGCGATAGTAATATGATGACTTGTCTAAATACATGTATTTATACTCATAGTATGCATACATGTATCGTATTATGGTATCATGCGTATATGTATAAATACACAGTATGAATGAAATACATATACATAATTACATAATGTAATCTACAAAAAAAAAAAAATATATATATATATATATATATATATATTTATTTATGTTTTTTAATTTTTAATTAATTTTTTCGGGTCCTTATATAACTTTATCTGTTTTGATTTATTATTGTCTTTTCACTATTATGCAGAGATACAAAGATGAAACAACCACAAATGACATTATATGTTAGTTTGTTATGTATAATTACATAGGTCAATTTACAACAGATAACATTATTTGTTTTTATATTATGTCAAAATACAGAGTATAAATTAGAACAAATAATCTTATCTGTTTTGATTTATTATTCTGTTTTTACTATCATGCAAAGATACAAAAATGAAATAACAATAAATAACATTATCTATTAATTTATTATGCAAAAATACATCGGTCAATTTATAACAGATAACATTATCTGTTTTTATATCATGTCAAAATAAATAGTACAAATTAAAACAGATAACTTTATCTGATGTTATCTTCTGCAGAAATATTAAGAACAAATTACAATAGACAATCTTATCTGTTTTAGTTTATTATTGTGATTTCACTATTATGCAGAGATACAAATAAGAAACTACAACAGATAACATTATTTGTTCATATGTTATGCATAAATACAGAGGCCAATTTACAACAGATACCATTACCTGTTGTCATATTATGTCAAAATACGAAGTATAAATTACAACAGATAACCTTATTTGTTTTGATTTATTATTGTATTTTAACTACGTCAAAATGTTATCAGATAACTTTGTTTATTGGCTTTTATTTCATTCATACAAAGGTTGTATATTGTAGGTAGTTTTACGTAGATATAATAGTAAAATTCAACCATTATCAATTTACATAAAATTAATAAGAGACTGAGAAGATAAAAGCCACGATAATTATCAGAAAAAATCATATTTTGACTTATTTTTCACATTTTTTGATATTTTTTAATTTTTGAACATAGTTTTTAATTTTTTAAAATGCCTTATCGAATGAACTAATAATCGACAAAAAAATTGAGAAAAAATAAAAACTTATGAAAAACTTAGTGTACCAAAAGGTCGCGAGGCCAAAAATTATATTTTGACTTTTTTTTCATATTTTTCAATTTTATTTTTAATTGTTCAACATATTTTTTATTTTTTTCAAATTTTTTATCGAGATGAACTAATAATCAATAAAAAATAAATACAAAAAAATTAGTGTACAAAAATTGCAACAGATAATCTTATCTGTTTTGATTTATTATTATGTTTTCACTATCGTGGAAAGATACATAAATGAAACTAGAACAAATAACATTATTTGTTGATATTGTGCATAAATATATAGGTCAATTTACAACATATAACATTATCTGTTTTTATATTATGTCAAAATACAAAGTACAAATTAGAGTAAAGAATCTTATCTGATGTTATCTTATGCAGAGATACAAAAAATAAATTACAGCAGATAACCTTATCTATTTTGTTTTATTATTATGTTTTCACTATAATGCAGAGATACAAAGATGAAATTACAACAGATAACATTATCTGTTAATATGTTGTGCATATATACATAAGACAATTTACAACAGATAATATTATCTGTTTATTATTATATCTCATACAGAGATACATAGGTCGTGAGGGCGCAAATCATATTTTGACTTATTTTTCACATTTTTTGAATTTTTGAACGTAATTTTTTATTTTTTTAAAATTTCTTATCGAATCAAATCAATACTCAATAAAAATAAAAAGTTACAAAAAATTGATGTACTAAAAGGTTATGAGGGCACAAATCATGTTTTGACTTTTTCATATTTTTTAATTTTTAAACATAATTTTTTAATTTTTTAAATTTTTTTATCGAGACGAACCAATAATTAATAAAAAAATATATGCAAAATAAAAAGTTACAAAAAAATTGGTGTACCAAAAGCTCGTGAGGGCACAAATCATGTTTTGACTTATTTTTTATATTTTTTACAATTTTTTAAATTTTTTTAAAATTTCTTATCGAGATAAATCAATAATTAATAAAAAATAAATACAAAATAAAAAGTTACAAAAAAATTGATGTACCAAAAGTTGGTGAGGACTTTAAGATTTGTTAAAATTTAATAACTTTGGAATAAGTATAATTTTGTCAACCAAAAGACCTAACCTATTAACACTTTTAAAAGAGTGAACCCTAATTACTTGTACCTTTAAAATAGTAAATCCTAACTCAACAAACAAATTAGACACGACTTAATGAGTTAATTAACCATAGATTTGAAATTTTAACTAATTTTTCCTTCTTTATTTATTTTTGTACAGTATTATTTTTTGTTTTCAAACGAATGACATCGTGAGCTAAGACATTTATTTATTGTTGAAGTTTCAAAAATGTGCCCTTGCAACATAAAGAAGAATAAGTTTACTAACACGTCGCGTTTATATATTTGATTGTACATCATGTTTATGTGGCATGTCACACAATTCATATTTTAAGTATAAAGTGTACAAGTGAGTCCTATGAATTTTGATTGCGTGTTTAAATAGTGGATCTCATGAATTGTGTAGCATGTCATATAGGCATGATGAACAATTAAATGTATAACATGATGTGTTAGTAGCATTTTTTATCTTTTGTCATGCGTGTCGTATTTATTACACATTGTGCTACATGCAATATTTTTCTTCAATAGGAAGATTAGCCATATCATAATGCTTCCCCTTAGCTGATTGGACAATAAGAACACGTCTTATTAAAATCGTGTCAAGAAAAATTTAGTGAAAATAAAATATTTGATGAAACAAAAAGAATGCGGTACTCTTGTATCCTATGTGACTGACTTGTGCCTTCAGATTTCCTCGTTAAAACCTTACGAAGAAAAACTCATTTGGAAAAAATCTTAGACGAAGTTCTCCAGCTCAATGACACATGACAGGTCTTTGAGTTGACTTATCCCACTATTGTGCCCCAGTTTATTGAACGTTGCAGTCGGCGATGCTTTGGTAAATAAATTCGTCAAGTTGTCGTTTGAACTTATTTGTTTACCATCAATATCTATTCTTTTGAAGTTTCTGCATATAAATGGATATAGATGAAATGTGTTTTGTTCTATCTTCTTTAATCTAACTACATTTTATTTGTGCGATATATGCAGGATTATTTTCAAAGGACATTATTGTAGTATCTTTGATTGAAAATAATATGTTTCTTTCTCAAATATGTTGCATCACTGATTTCAATCACATGCATTATTGGCTTGCTTCGTGTAATAACTAGACAAATTTAATGTATTACAAATAAAAATTAATATCTAATTAAACTTTTTTTGTTTAATTAAACTATTTTTCTTTTATGTTTAATTGATAGATTTATCCATTTACATTTGTCTTTTGATTAACGATTGAGATCAAGAGTTCTAGAAGGCGAAAACCACATAGTGTGGGGGTGTGAATATTCTCCTAATCTGAACCGCTCCAAGATCCTGCATAGTCAACAGCTAATTAGTGCCAGTCGGGTTGTTTCCAACCTGATGACACTCCGATGCTAAAGTCAGAACACTATAAGAGATCAAAGCGCAATAGTAATTGCACAATGAATGATACCATCCCTGATTAATGACCTATGATCTCATATTCATAAGTCATCGAGTGCAATATTTGGTAACATAACCTCCAAGGAATCTTCCCTTATTTGCTAACATCAAATCGCAATATTTCCCTATGAATCAACCTTCCAAACATAGTACATTCCCAAACTTAGCTACTGCTATGTTTGCATTTTTCTATTTGGGACCTGCCACTATACCAGAAGGTTCCCACCGCCTCAAACGACGGTCAGACGTTTGGTTTGGCTTTTAGCAAAGCCCATGTCCTCCTCGTGATAGGTCCGTTCGGCTAACTTAGGCCGAAGCCCAACAGTGTCAAATTTGATCCATTTTCATCATGCCGACCTGTGCGGAAGAGAGCCCGTCTACACTACATCGGCCCAGGACCCATGCTGCCGACACAACTCATAATCCTCCACCCAGTCTAACTCATATATGAAAGATAGTTTGGCCGTATATTTCGGTCTCCACAATAGCCCCCCAGCCAAGCGTCGCTTGGCTGGCGATTGGTTGACTCGAGTGGCCAAACGCACAAAAGCTGTAATGGTCTGGACACACGTCGTTTGCTGATTCGCCGTGTGTCAGGTCGTCGCTTCGCCTTCGCACACGTCGTATAAGAGGTATTAATTGCTGACGGTGCCAGATTTAGCCTCGTGTCGCCCATCGAACAGCTCCAACCTTGCGTCACTTCATTTTTCGCATGCTGTTTGACGCTTCGTTTTGAACATATAAAGAATGAGAGAGGGAGAGAGACCACTTTTATCTCATTTCCCTTCTCGCCTTGCTGCTGCTGCTGCGCAAGAGGCCTCACTGGAATTTTCTTGCCAAGCTTCCTTCCCGTTGAATCTTCTGATCTCCATGTAGTAATCTCAAACTATTATGCATGTTTTATATCCATTTGTGTGTGGATTCATATTTCTGTCTGTAAAACACCCTAGGATGCCTGACTTTAATCTTTTCTGGCATTGTTCGCATATGAATAGTGCCATTAATACCGTCCCATCATCTTTTCCGGTGGGTATATCCTTTGATAAACCTTTTTCGGCGACCCTGTCCTATCACGTCAATTAGTCCCAAGCCCTTATTCCTTCTGTTGGGCACTTTTGCCAAACATCTTCTGCGTCGGCCTTCTAGTCCTTACTGTTGACCTTCTGAACCCTTGTACTTTTGTTAGGTCTTCTTATGGCACTGAAGAGAAGCGAGTTTCGGGATCTATTCAGTTCACATGTCGACAAGAAAGTGTACCGAAACAGATACGGCATTCCCGACGAGGTGCACCTCTCCCTCCTTGAGCTTGGCGCGGCTCCTAACTATCGACCTGATTGCATCCACATCCCAATGATGGCCATTATTGAAGGGAGAGTTCGGTTCCCTGTTCATCCTTGACTCCGTTGAGCCTTCTATGAGCTCAACCTCGGCCCCTTCCAAGTACCAATCAACTTCTTTAGGATCGTCATGTCGATTGTTCGGCTGATGGAGTTGTTTGATCTGGACTTCAAATTTTGTGACATCTTTGACGTATATACTGCTGCCTAAAATGCCAAGTCCAAAAGGCATCATCTCCAGAGTCGGTCAAGATACGGATCCTTGGTCATTGGCCTTCTAGACTCGGATAAATATGCCGGGGACATGCTTGAAGTCACCGGCAACTTCGAGTTTGGCCCTGGTGAGGATGAGTACCCCGTCCCCCGGGTTCTAGGGTTTTTAGGTATACTTCGAGTTTGCCTTCGGCCAATTTATTATTTCCGTATGTTCGGCATCTAACTTTTTGTAATTGTTCTTTTGTTGACAAGGACGTTGTCGGCCATCTCAACTCAGAGTCTTGGCCAGCACAGATCGTTTAAGCTTTCTAGGTTCCCATCAACGATCGAGACGTGTCAGCTATCTTAGAGTTTGAGCCCCACTACAAGCACACACTCGAGGATTGACGCACTGAATGAGCCTCGTAGAGCAAGTTCCTACAATACATGGATCGGTCAGACCTCGAAGCCGGCACTTCCTATCAAGCCATAGAGAGGTTCCCCCACCGAACTGCCAAATTCATCTCCTCCCATTTCTCCAACTCTTTGGCATCGGCTACCCCTTTGCCTCCGGTGGCTGTAATTTCATCTCGGCCAATTTATTATTTCCGTATGTTCGGCATCTAACTTTTTGTAATTGTTCTTTTGTAGACAAGGACGTTGTCGGCCGTCTCAACTCAGAGTCTCGGCCAGCACAGATCATTCAAGCTTTCCAGGTTCCCATCAACGATCGAGACGTGTCGGCTATCTTAGAGTTTGAGCCCCACTACAAGCACACACTTGAGGACCGATGCACCAAACGAGCCTCACAAAGCAAGTTCCTACAATACTTGGATCAATCAGACCTCCAAGCCGGCACTTCCCACCAAGCCATGGAGAACTTCTCCTGCCGAACTGCCAAATACATCTCCTCCCGTTTTGTCAACCCTTGGCATCGGCTACCCCTTTGCCTCAAGTGGCTATAATTCTATCTCGGTCCACAACGCCGACCGCGTCTCCTCCTACAAGCCATAAGAGGGCTCGTGAGGCGTCAGCCGAGGTGGAGGTCGAATGCTTCTCCCCAATTCGGTCAGCTGCCTCTGGCGAGAAGCAGGTCGCTGTCGCAGCCGAGCCTTGGAAGCCCCAGCTTAAGGTCGAAAGAGTCGAAGTCATGACCAATAGCTTGATCGCCGATCTGGGGATCACACGGGTCCTGCCATGTTCGGTTCTTCTGCCGAAAGATGCAGACACAATGCCGACTACCATGAAGCCCTTCTACCAAAGAGACCTCTCGAACACCCTATCGGTAGGTATTTTTGTCTGTGTTGAACATTTAAAAACCCCAAGTTTGTTTACCGATCCTGCTGATTGTCTCCTTTTGCAGACTGTACAGGCACTTTTGGCCTTCGATGAGCACCTATCGGAGTCCATGAAGGTCGCCAACTGATCTACTGCGAAGCTGGCTGCCGAGAAGGAGCTTCGCAAGAAGATGGAGCTGGAGATAGCCTAGCTCAAGGACGAGGTGGCCACTCTCAACTCCAACTTGGGCGTCGTCCAGAGCGCCAACACCGATCTGGTCAAGGAGGCCGATGAACTGAGGGTGAAACACAAGGCAGTGGCAGACAATGCCTTCAATGCCAACTTCGATGAGGTTGAAGCTCAATGCGAAGCCGAGTTGGTGAAGTCGCAAGACATTATCTATTGGTGTGGCTGGGTCGATGAGTTGAAGGTCGCTGATCTTTTGGTCGACTCTCCACTGTTCAAAGACCTTCCTCCCTTCTCGATTGGTTCCCCGACTGTAGCTTTTACCGTTGAGGGCTCCCTCCCGTCGGCTCAGGATGGGGAGATGGCGCCTACAGCCATTGAGGGGGAGGAAGCTCGCGCTGAGTGTGCCATTTAGTTTTCTTTGTATAGGACTTATAACTAGGCTTTTCTTCAACCGACGTCGAGCTGTGGCATTAGGTCGGTCCATTTTGTAGTTTTGTTTTTCTCGTACTTATGTTTTTTTTATAACAACGTTGTCGTTTCTGCACTTCTTCATTTATGTTCTTTATGCTTCTTCATTCGGCCGACGCGCTTGTTTTGTCTTAGTTTTTTTTCGGAAAATATGTCTTGCATGTTTTCAATAGCTGCTAGGCCTATCTTTTATTTACTTCGGCCAATGTGCCTTTTGTTTCATTTAGTCTACAATGGCCAAGGTGCCACTTCACCAATTTCCTCCCCCACTAAGGGTTTGAAAGCCTGACAAATTGTTGCAAACTCTCAGTGGCTCGAGCATCTTGGCTATATCGGCCTTAGAGCTCCACGTATGGACCCTAGCTTTTCGCGAGCTCCTCGGTCATCAGAGGTCGGTCTAGGGCTCCTTAGGATGAGGACCCTAACCTTGATTATTTTTTTTGTTAATAACGAACGTCGGAGATTGTCTCGTGGAGACAAAATTTAGAATTTAATTACTAAATAAAGCATTTTTTGCCACAAGACTTGCAAAGAAAAAGAACAAAATGCACTAATGGTAATATTTTCTAAGATTGATTGCATTCCAAGGGTTCGGCACAACTTTGCCAGTCATGTCCTTCAATAGGTAAGTCCTTGTGCCAACTTGCTCGGTAACTTTGTACGGCCCTTCACAAGTGGGGCCGAGTTTTCCGTCAGACTACTTCTTTTTGTTGGCCACCACCTTCCTTGGCACCAAGTCGTTCATTCAAAATGTCCATTGCTGGACCCCCTCATTGTATCTCTTGGCCATTTCTTGCTGATAGGCGGCCAGGCGGATGCGGGCTCAATCCGTCTTTCTTCGGCCAAGTCCAGATCCTTGGCTATTTCTTGGTCATTTAGGTCCTCATTGAAATGTTCGGTCCTCAGGGTCGGCAGCCCTGCTTCTAATGGAATGACGGCCTCCAAGCCGAACGCCAAGGCGAATGGTGTTCGGCCTGTGGAACACTGTGGCGTGATTAGGTATGTCCAAAAGACATTTAGGAGCTCCTCAGCCCATCTTCCTTTTGCAGCCATCAACCTTTTCTTGAGGCTGGACACCACCGCCTTGTTGGAGGCTTTGACCTGTCCATTGCTCTATGGGTAGCAATGGGTGGAGTTGTAGAACTTGATCCGGTGTTCGGCGCAGAAGTTAGTGAAAAGGCCACCCACAAACTGAGCCCCATTATCCTAGACGATGGCATAGGGGATGCCGAACCTAGAGACTATATTTTTCCAAGTGAAGCGCTTGACATCCTTTTCTTCGTTGGTGATGAGCGGTTCGGCTTCCACCCATTTGGTGAAGTAGTCGGTGGCGATGATGAGAAATTTGAACCCTCCTAGTGCGGTGGGCAATTTCCCCACGGTATCTAGTACCCATTGCGCGAATGGCCACAGACTTGTCAAAGGGGTGAGCACTTCAGCAGGCTGCCTAATGAGTGGAGAGAAGCGTTATCGCTTGTCGCATTTTTGCACAAACTTCTATGCATCATCCATCATTTTTGGCCACCAATAGCCCTATGTGATTGCTCAATTAGTATGCTAATGCCCGTCCTCCTGAATGGTAGACGGTGTGAATTTCGTACAACACCTACTCTATCATGGTGGGATCGACACAGTAGAGTAGGGCCCTGTGAACAACCAACGATAAAGGTTTGTGTCTGGGGAGACCTAAAATTGGGCCGACTTGTGCAATACGCGATGTGTTTCCTTCTTGTTGGAGGGTAGTCTGTCTTTCTTCAAATATGCGATGATAGGGTCCATCCAGCTCAACCCATATTTGTTCATCATCGTTTCCAGAGATTGCAAAGGTTCAATGCTCGACCAAGCGAGTGTGTCGATGGAAACTGTTCGATGACCGTTGACTTCCGTGGCCGAAGCCACACCTATCGAGTGTGCCAACATGTGAATTTTGCTCCCTGGCGACTTGCTCGACCTTGACCTTGCAAAATTTTGCAATCGGCTCGATTGCTTTGCTCATATATTGGCTCGTCCGTGTGTCCCTGGCCTTGTACTCTCCCAAAATTTGGTTCATGACCAGTTGTGAATCACTATGGATAACAAGCTCTTTAGTGCCAACAGCTTTGGCTGTTCGTAGTCCGGCCAGGAGGGCCTTGTATTTGGCTTTGTTGTTGGTGGCATGAAAGCCCAACCAGATGGCATTTCATGAAGGCACACCCTCTGGAGAGACGAGGAGAAGTCCCACTTCAGCACCAATGCTATTGAACGCTCCGTCCACGTATAATGTCCATTCACTTCCACCGAAGCCCGCCTTTTTATGTCCAAGCCCCTTCGCATGCTCGGCAGGTGCTGCGTTCGAATCCAATTGCAGTGTGTATTCGGTCATAAAGTTAGTCAGCATATGGGCTTTGATGGCCGTTCGGGATTGATATCTGATGTCAAAGTTGCCCAGTTCAATAGCCCATCGAGATATCCTCCCTGATAGGTCGGCTATTTTGAGGATGGCCTTAAGTGGATATTCGATGAGGACGATGATGTGATGCACTTGAAAGTAGGGGGAAGCTTCCTTGACACCACTATCAGGGCTAAGGCAAGTTTCTCAAGTGGTAAGTATTTGGTTTTAGCTCCAAGCAAAGTCTTACTTGCGTAATACACGGGGCTACCCCCGGATTCAGAGTGTTGGACCAGCACCAAACTAGCTACATGCGGGGAGACGGCCAGGTAGAGGTACAGAGTTTCGTCGACGGCGGGCTTAGTCAAGAGAGGAGCTGAGGTAAGGTATTCTTTGAGCTGAATGAGGGCTTCGTCACACTCCGTATCCCAAAGGAAGTGACGATGACATTCTTCTTCAAGCATTCAAAGAATGGTCAACATTTATCAAATGATCGGTTGATGAAATGATTGAGAGCGACTGCCATACCGGTGAGCTTCTACATTTCTTTTAAGGTGGTCGGCGGGGTGAGTTGTTGGATAGCCCGGATTTGGTTTGGGTTGGCCTCGATTCCTTTTCGTGTCACCAGATGGCCGAGAAATTTTCTAGAGCCGACACCAAAGGCGCACTTTGATGCATTTAACCTTAGCTTATGTACTTTGAGAATATCGAACACTTCCTGCAGGTAGTGTTCAACCTTGGTGCTTTTGACCACCATTTCGTCGATATAGGCTTCAACTGTTTTGCCGATATGCATTTGGAACATTCTGGTTACCATTTGTTGGTACGTCGCCCCCGCTTTGTTCAGGTCGATGGGAATCACCTTGTAACAGTAAAGCCCCTTTGGTGTAATAAACACTGTTTTGTCTTGGTTTGGGCCGAACATAGCGATTTGTTGGTAGCCCCTGTAGGCATCTATAAAGCTCATGCGCTCATGTCTGGCCGTCGCGTCCACCAATTGGTCGATCCTTGGCACAGGGAAGCTATCTTTTGGGCAAGCGTCGTTTAGATTGGTGTAGTCAACAGAGACTCTCCACGTGCCGTTCTTCTTTTTGATCACCACCGTGTTTGCCAACCAACTGGGGGTACTGCACTTCCCTGATGGCAGCTGCTTCCAATAACTTATCAACTTCTTCGATCATTGACTCTTGGCATCTCATATGCTGTCCATGCAAAAACAGATATATTACTGACCAAAAACTTCACCATGTCCTCCCTCTCACGCCTTAGGGACGAGCTGACGAGGAAGAAGCGTCTCGAATCTTCATTGATAAGAACAGTGATTAACTCCTCCACTGCCTTGTTGGCCGCTGGTGTATGAACATCTTCTAAAACTAGCAGGTCGGTAACCTCAACCCAGTTGACTTGCTCTGGGGTAGACTTACTTTCAATGCAGCAATGTAGCATTCTTTGGTCGACACTTGGCTATTGTAGATGCTTTCCACCCCATTCGGCCCGATGAACTAAAGCACCTGATCATAAGTGGAAGCCACCGCTCCCTACTTATGTACTCATTCCCTGCTGACAATGGCATTGTACGCTGAAGGAACGTCCATGACAATGAATTCCGTCGCCACAATCACAGATCTTGCCACCACGGGGAGGGTAAACTTGTCGAGCGGCTATACCGGGGCTCCATTGAAGCCGACCAACGACACTTCTGTTGGTTGAAGATCGATTTCTTTGTACCCCATCTTTTTGAACAAGTTGCAGTACATGATCTCGGCCGAACTGCTGAGATCCACCAGGATTCTTTTCATGAACCAAGCGTCACTTTTCAACTTGATGACAAAGGTGTTGTTAAGTGGATGCCGTACCGGCTCTAAATCTCTCTCCATGAAGGTGATGATCCCTTTTGGCTCTCTTCGGCGCTTCCCAGGGGCTGGCGCCACGTTCATGGCTTCTTGTCCTACTATAACTTGCAGTTCGGCCTTAAGCCTTTTTTCATTCTTTAGGTCCATCAAGCCGTGAATAACAGTAATGGTTTGTGCTTCTTTGGCCTCCGTTGCCTGAACCCCATCATCTCTTGGCGCACCAGTTGGGGTTTTCTTTTCGTCAATCCATTTTTTTAGTCGGCCCTCGGCCACCATTTTCTCCCAGAATGTTTTGAAATGCTGATAGTTTGCCTTCATGTGCCCTCGATCTCTATGATATGAGTAGCGCAACCTCTGGTTTATTGATTTTGGCTCTCCCATAAGCTTGTTCAGCCATGTGAAGAATGGCTCGTGCTCAATCTTTGGAACGAACAGGTACATGGGGATTTTGAACACTATCTATTTGGTCACGTATTCGAACAGGCAAATTTATTTCTTTTCTCCCATCTGCACGACATTGGTTTCCATTCGGCATTCCCTAGTGGGATTAGTCCTACCCATTCTACCCTGTTTGGCCCTGGTTTGCTCCTCTCTGGCTTCTTCCAATTTCGCGTGTTGTTCAATCTGATCCATCAACTCATCCATGTGCGTAGGTGGGATGAGAAGCAAGTCCTCAAAGATCCTTCTTTCTAGGTCGCGGCTGAGCTTAAAGGAGGTAACGGTGAGTTTGGGATCGCAGTCTTCAATTTCATTGTATAGTTCCCAATACCGACTCGCATATTCTTGAAGTGGGTCAGATTTGGACTTCCGTAGCTCGAGCAAGGCATCCACCTCGTTTTCCACCTTAGTGCTCATTTTGAATTGCAGAGACAATGGCAGGCACCGGTCCTTCCAGCTGCTGATCGATACCTCTGGGAGCTGGTCAAGCCACAAGAGGCCGAGTTTGCCCAGGCTGGATGAGAAGAGTTTGCACATGAGTGCATCGTTAGGAGAATATAGTGACATCATTTGTTTGTAATGAACCAAGTGAGTATAGGAGTTGGTCTTCGGCTCTTACTTGTCGAATTTCGGGTGGTGAAACCTAGCTGATGGACTGATCGACTCAATCTGTCGCGTGAATGGGGTTGTGATGAGACGATTGTGTGTGGCTTCTGATCGAGACTGAGCCGAAGCCTCATGTTGTGTCGCCGGCTAAACGTCCTCGGCCCTACGCCTGTTTTTATCCAACTTATTCCGCAGGTCCTCTCATTATCGCTTGTCACTTTGGCCTGCTGCCTGTGGGTCACTTGTGGGACAGTTGCCTGCCTACTGGTCGCCCAAACTATCGAACGCTGAGGTTCTAGCGTCATCCTTTCGTTTGCAAAGTTGCCACTCGGGCGATGGGGGTTTGCGCTCGACACACCATTTTTCCACTGTCATGGCAACCAGTTAATGCCTTAGATCCTATCCTTCCTGACCCATGTTCGCGTTCAGAACGCTCCCTATAGGGTGGAGTAAGGGTTTGGGTGTAGTCTTTTCCTGTGTTCGGCTCATTACCGGGCCTTGATTTCTGCACTCGTCGGCCCTCAACTGAATGAGTTCCAAGTGCTGGCTGGTCAGGGCCTCGTCCCTTTTCTCCAAATCTCGTTCCAGCTGCTTGATGTACTCTCGTGTGGTCCATTTCTGAGGAGACGCCAGAGGTTCCTCCGACCGCGCATCGTTGACGGAGAGGGGGCCCTTGTCTTTGGAAACTGGGGCATCCCCTGTCCCTCCTCGTTTGTTCTAACGGTTTGACTTCAGCCATCTGAGTGTTCAGTTACGATGAGACTATTCTCCTCAGTAGAGTCACCAATTGTGAGTGTGTGAATATTCTCCTAATCTGAACCACTCCAAGATCCTGCATAGTGAACAGCCAATTAGTGCAAATCGGGTTGTTTCCAACCTGATGGCACTCCGATGCCAAAGTTAGAACATTGTAAGAGATCAAAGCGCAATAATAACTGCACAATGAATTATAACGTCCTTGATTAATGACCTATGTCTCATATTTATAAGCCATCGAGTGCAATATTTGGTAACATAACCTCTGGGGAATCTTCTGTTATTTGCTAATATCAAATCGCAATCTTTCCTTGTGAATCAACCTTCCAAACATAGTTCATTCCCAAACTTGGCTACTGCTATGTTTGCACTTTCCTATTTGGGACCTGCCACTATACCAGAAGGTTCCCACTGCCTCAACCGATGGCCAAACGTTCGGTCGGCTTTTAGCAAAGCCCATGTCCTTCTTGCGATAGGCCCATTCGGCTAACTTAGGTCAAAGCCCGATGGTGCTAAACTCGATCCATTTTCATCATGTTGACCTGTGCGGAAGAGAGACCGTCCGCACTGCATCGGCCCAGGACCCATGATGCCAACACGACCCATAATCCTCTGCCCAGTCTAACTCGTGTATGAAAGATAGTTCGTTCCTATATTTCAGCCTTCGCACGCGGTAATCTTGTCTTCTTCTTCAATTTTCCCAAATTTTAGAAAATCATAGGATTTAATAAGAAGGAATATGTTTTTCTTGGGGTTTTTAAGCTGTTGATGGTAGCATAATGTGGTATTTGATGAGGGGAGAGTCAGTTTCTATCAGCTTTAATAGAGGGATAACTGACATTCATGGAGAAATAATGGAGTTGATTCCATGGAGTACTATATAAAGGGCCAGCTATTTCATTTTCAATCACACTATTTTCGCACAAATTTTGAAACTAAAGAGGAGAGAAGAAGCTTTGGCCAAAATTAAAACTCCATCGTATCAACCTTGTTTCTTTCAGTTATTCACATAATTAAGGTAGGGGATTCATACCTTCAACCCTTAAGTTTTATTTTCTGTTGTTAATCATAAGTTTTTGGTCAAGAAAACCGGGTTTTTATGCTTTGCTTGTGCACGAAATTAGAAAATTCAAAAAAAATATAGAGTTTGAAAAAAGATGGCTCGCTTGAGTGACCTGATCAATTTCAGACACTGTTGACACTCTAATAGCTCTGCCAATAAGAATGCAACACATGGCGTAGCATTTTGGGAGTACCCGCACACGATAAAATGTACAATAATTCTAAACGATGCCATTCGAACTTTGAGAGTAGTTAATTAACTAACGCGATAATGACACATGGAAAATGCAAAGCGATGACGTTTCACATGCATGGGCAGTTATTTCAATTGCCATGCATGAGCATGAATCAACGGCAAGGCATGTGGCATAATGTGCATCAAGAACATAGGAGGGAAATGGGGAGGTGGTTAAAGTGGGACAACCACGATGTGTTCCTATATCGAATGATAGATCATCCAAGAAAGCAGGCAAGAAAATTCAAAGGAAGAAGATGGCATCCAACACTAGTGGTCTATAAATAGTACCAAAGGTGAAAAAAAAGAGAGGATGAACCCCCATACAATTTATGTTTTTCGCATTTATCTTTCATTTCCTTTCCTTTCCTCCACTTAGTTAGTTTAGCTTATCATAGCCGTAGTCATAGTAGTCGTTGTACTTGTAAACTTTCACCTGTATCTATACAAGTAGTTCATGACTTAGTTCGAAGCAACCTAAATCTCTTATACTTCTCGAATGTATGGTTGTCTTCAAATTTATCATTCGGAGTTAGTTCGTTTCACATTTTCTGTGACTGTTCATCTTCGTTTTCTAGTTTCAATTTTCTACATGTTGACAGTTAGAAAAATTCTCTTTGTTGAGGTAAGAGAACATACAACACAAATGCCTGGTAATTGTTGGTTTAACTATCATAATTATAAGTTTTTCTCTGAAAAGGTTAATTACACTCTTTTTCTAGCACGCTCGGGCATCAATTTTGTCCTGTGAGATATTGGAGCCAACAAACTTAGACCTATTTTTGCAAGAAAAGTCAGAAGTCTAAACCTGTTCAATAATAGCTCGAGCGAGCGAGCTTAGGTGCTTGAGTGACCTATCCAAAAACTATAGAATTGCAGAATGGTTCCCGAATTGTTTGGCTTCCATTTTCAAAAAGTTCAAATCACTACCCAATTTTATGTACACTCTACATAGGCATTCACATGTATTTACGTCCACGAATCTCCGTGGGATCCTGTGAGATGGGAATTGCCCTTGAGACCATATTTCAATGCTTATGTTTTACTTCATTGTATTACTATACCTAGAACTATTGTTGTAGTTGTGTTGTTGGGACTTCTATATATTTTTGAAATTGTTGGATATGGCTGGGTACAGTCGTTATGCTACCCAATTTCACATAAATGGATCACTAATTGTAATTTCGGGAAAACCTAGTATGAACGTAAGAAAGACAAGTTTGAATGACACTTGAACAAAGAAACGGAGGGCACCGGGTGTGCATTGTATTTAGTGGCATGTGTAGAGACACCTAGGTGTATTTTAATGGAATATAAAACTAGTTTGGGTGGCCCTGCCATGAAAAGTTAGTTGTTAGGGGTTAACCCGTGTTTGATATTGTGGTTATGTTGAAGGGACCCTAACTAAGAGTTGTCGAAGATGGTTGAGAGTGACTTTGAGTACGTCTGAGAAGGCAGCTCTCGACCCCAAAAGAGTAATGATTAGTGTCTTGGGCATCCTTTAACTGGTTAAAGGGAAGCAGTTAAGGTTCATTGATACCTTACCTGGATATCGACTGGTGCACTGATCAAATCAATATTTAATTAAAACTGAACATCACCTCAATAGTGTAAAACCAATAAAGTGGAAGGTCAGAGTATTGATCCACGAAGAATAGTATGAACAGGAGCACGAGAATTTGCGGCTGTAGCGTTTCGGACGCAAACCTCAATTTTTGAAAGATTTTAAATTATAAAACTGTAAAGAACTAATAGAGAAAATCTATCAATTAAGAAATCAGGCTAGATCTTTGGAGTCAATTCACCATTGACTTTGGTAATCAAGATCTCCTCTATTATAACTCAATCAAGAAGTCAAACCAGAAAATCTTAATCGGGAAATATTTTGATGAAAATAATTTAATCTGAAAGATGTGTTGCCAAATCGATTTTTGTTCAAGAATTTTAGGTCAAAACGTATGAGGATATTGACCCAAGAATCAGATGTACCAAATATATGGCGACACTTGATCAAGAATTTAACACTACTTGTTTGGTTAAAAAAAACAATAACTAGAACCGATTTGTAATAAATAGTGAAAATCTTGGAGAAGCTGTTGAAAACCTACATCGCCGGATGAATATCATCCTCGGACCTTGCTTGAAAAGGTTTAGCCTAGCATATTAATTGGAAGAACAACAAACACAATGAAAGACATAGTATAGAAATTGAATAAGATCTTATCTGAATGCAGATTGAAAGAAAACTTGAATTGAATCTTGAAATTAAACTACCGTTGAGTAAAACCCTAAAATTATTCTTGAAGGATGCAAAACGGAAGAAGAAAACTGGAAGGCAAAACTAAAGTGAAAATGATCCTAATAAAAGCCTCGCCGTCCTTAAATAAGGAAAATTCTTAGAAAAGTTAGGAAACATTCCTAAAAAGATAAGGAGATAAGGAAACAAAATAAAATAGAAGAATGAAAAATTCTATCTTGCGCATAATCCTGATCGGTAGACCAGATAGCCTAACCGATCAGATTAACCTACTGGAATTTTTCTGCTGAGTCTAACAGGTCACTAGAATATCCCAACCAATCACTTTTTGCCATTGGAATATTTCTAACTTTCAAGTCTGACCGGTCACTTCTAGCGGCTGAAAGTTTTCCTTCAATCCTGATCGGTAGAGGTGACTAGCCAGGTTTCACCACTGGAGTTCTTAACTTCTCCATCCTGACCGGTCACTACTTATAACCTGGCCGGTCAAATCTAGAACTGAGACTATTTCTATAGCTTCCAACTTTGGTTCCTTAGGACTTCACAACATCCTCGGGTCTTTGGTACTTCTCCCATTTGATGTCAACTCAACTTCAAGGGTGTCGGGATCAGACAGACGTGTTTGACCATCAAAGATTACTCTCGATCACCCAATTAACACAAAAAAGTTGTAAGGAAAATATATCTTGCGTGAATTATCGAATAAAACAATGGAATAGATAATGCACTTATGCCAAAATAGATACATTGAACCACATAGTTATGCAATATAGTGTGCTCAACACACCCCCAAATGCGAAGGGTGCTAGTCTCTAGCAACTCAGCATGCAGAAAAAAATAAAAACAACGACACTTCCCTTGACTCGTAACCAACCAAACATATGCTCAATTTCTAAATGACGCAAGAGGAAAAGTGCAAGTTCAACACGCATACCATGTTGATTCCACCTGCAACCAAACCATGAACAAGCCTTAACAAATTTAGCCGATGAGTGTGAGAAAGTAATGAAAACCAAAGCGAGCTTTGATTTGAAGACTCACAGATTGCCCTCGCAAATGAATTTACTCAATTGAAGCACAAAAACACATCTCATGAATAGTGCAACAGATATGCTAGTGGAGAATGAAACAACTTTGCACCCAAGAATTCAAAGCTCAATCCAGAATTTAGTTACGCATTTATTCATCAAGCCATATGAAATTAAAGAATAGCTTGCCACACTCAATATCATGAAATAGCCCACATGCATCAAGATGAATCTATAGAATGCCACAAGGATCAACAAAGGACTTTCAAGCATATAATGACCTTGGGTTTAAAGGACAGAGAAAGAAAATTAGTACTAGCCTATATTGGCCGGGCACTGCATTTTGTCTATCCAACTGCTGCAAATTTCTACTCACAATCGCCCCCTACTGACTGTCTCCATTACCGACTCTTTCCACCTTGTTACGAATTCCTTTCTCATCACTCTCAGATTGATACAATTCTCTAAATGTTCCCCAATATCTTCTTCATAGTAATTCACCCCATTTTTTTTCTTTTTTTTTTCCTCTTCTGCATTTTTATGATTTCTAATTGACGAAAGAAAATAATATTCAGTCGCTCCTTTACTCTGTCTTTGCATGATATTATCTCAGGTCTGAATGAAAGTGGGGATGGCTCAACAACAGGTTTGTGGACTCTCTGTTTATCTGGTGAGGCCAGAGAAAAGTTAGGGTTTTGGTTTATATAGTGGAGATTGAATTTGGAAATTGTTTTGTTTGAAGCCCGATTTACCAGTAGAGTATCGGTAGAAAACGATTCTTTCCACTTTTGTCCCAAAAATGTTTCTTGCTCAAGTTAATCCAACTTCACAACATCATTCAGAACACTTCCCAAACACCTTTGAAGATCCGGTTCCCTATGGCTTTCACAAAATGGGATTTGGACTGGGTTCAACATCATGAAATAGGGGACTCATAGGTGGTCTAATAACATAAATAATGCCTTGAATCCCTTTCCCAAGCACAACATACAATGTAAAATGATGCACACAAGATATCAATGTGAACTAGAGCATGGCATTCATCGAAAAAAATGACGAGAGATTGCAAACAACATCATGGGATGCAGTAAAACAAATCTCCATTTTATATGATCAACTCACTCAAACACACTCCCTAGCCCAAGTTGATGATTTAACATTTAATGTGATTCAAAAGATGCACTTGCGATTTCCAGACCTATTGAGTATATGCAAAGCTACTTATGACTAAAAAATGCACTGAATGTAAGGGAGGTGCAACGAAAAAAAGAGAGACTAAAATGTGCTTACGCGTCCTCCCAACTTGAAATACGCATTGGTCTCAATGGATGAAGACTACGACCCTGAAAGCTCGAGAACGGATGATAGTAGTTATGAGGTGCAATGTCAATGTGACGACCTGGGTCCGGGATGTTAATTATTTTATTTTAATTAAATGCTTTTTAAGTGATTTAATAATTACTTGTGTGATTGTGGCCTGTTTATGGTAATTTTGAAGTGTTGGGCTTGGAGTAAACGCATTGGAACTTAGGGGTTCTAGTGAAATTACTGAATTAATGAGTATATAAGGCTAATAAACCTTAAAATTAGATTATTTAGAAAAAAAATTAGGACGTTCATTATGTTTTTTCCAAACTTTAGGTTTGTTTGGTTGATTGAGGAGGATAAACGGACAAGTACAAGCAGGAATCTCGAGAGCTTCAAGTGGAACCTTGGATCAACCGTGTACGAGGGAGATTCGAGGAGTAACATGAGTCTTAGGGTTTTTCTACCATTCCTCGTATTTGAGGTAGGATAGCGCATAGTTTTTTGTTTTAATGTTGTTTAAAATATGTTCCGATTATTTGTACAAGATCTTTTACGCGTGGATCAAGTTTATGCATAATTAGACATGTTTTAGATGAGTTTTGGAATGTTTAGACGAAGAAATGAGGGTTGTCCATGTTCTATTTCCGCAGAAAAAAAATATGAAAAAATGAAATATCGCGATAATTTGATTTTAGGAATTTTTCTCAAGGTTGTTCTAAAACTTTAAAATTTCTGAAATTGTTATTGATAGTTTCTTTATGTGTTTTTGGTGTTCAGTTAAAATTCTGAAGCCTAATTCAAAGTACAAAATTCTACAAGAATTCATTATTTAGCTATTGCAGATTCGTAATTGTGCAGGCTGCGCTCACACGCCTTGAGAAAATGATTACAATTTTTAGCACGAGTATCGAAATTGCGCACTATTTATTTAATTTAAAATTAGATACTCAGAACTTTGAAAAAATATAGATATTGTGACTTATTATTACCTGAGCAAAATTAGTTTTGCAATTCAAGTGTTCAAAATGAGACATCCAACTATAAATTGACACAACGACGACGTTCGAACTCCGTTTTTAACCTATAATCTATCATTGTAAAGCTTGTGGTGTGTAGTTTTTATTGACGTTTGACCCAACACATATTTACAGAACGTTCTAGAATTTTTAAGATTTAACATAACTATATAGCTTTGGCCACTCGAGCGACTTCTTGAAATTTAAGAAAACTATATTTCTAAAACTCAGTCCGTTACTTTATTTTTGCTCAATTTGTACATATGGTTTGGGTATGGAATAGTGAGTTACATGTTCATATGATCATGCATTGGTATTGTGATGTCCCTATTCGGTGTCTTTGTGATTCTAAAAGTGAGAGACTGTTAAAATTCTACTAGATGTGAGGAGCCCCGATGGATGGAAGGAGCTTGTGAACTCACTTGGTGTCTTGGACGAGATTAGGTCTCAACATAGCTATAGCTTTAGAGTCCGGGATGGGATGTAGGTCTCAACATAGTTGCACGAGTTGCAATTGGTGGCGGAGTCTCATTAACATGTGTGTGTTGCATTGAGCATGATATTATGAGTTTATACATTTTTCATACTTGTGGCGATATGATGTTGACGCGGTCCTGTTTTATTCTACATTATCATGGTGGCTATGTATTTTTCTACTTGAGTTTCGGCTTATATTGCTGTTATAACGATTTTTACAGGAATTGAAGAACAGAGTTTTAGGAAGATTTTGATGAAGTTTAATTGTTGGGATTTTTTATATCTGTTGTTAATTATTTCCTTTTTAACTTTATTATTTGAGAGCTTGTGGGCCCGTAGAATTTATGTTTGAGTTGTTAAAATTTTGAAGATAGATGTACCTGAGGTTATGTTTTATATTGAGTATTATGGTGTAATGGAGTTGATGAAAGAAGTACTTGGGTTTACAATTTAATGGTTCCAATTGATTTTTTTTATTGATTTTTAGATTTATTATATTTTTTTTTATTGCTCAACTCATACCTTTGAAGTGCAGGGTGTGACAGTCGACCATCGAATACCTTGATCAAGTGTGAGAATTTCTTGCAAAACAACTCACCACAACTCTACAAACATTTTACGTAGAATTTCAAGGACGAAATTCGTTAAGGGGGTAGGTTGTAAGGACTCGTATTTTTTAGTTCAGTAAATAAAATATTTTTGTATTTTAAAATCATATATAAAGAATTTTTCATATCTAAAATTTTTAACTTCAAATGCTTATCAGACTTTTAAGTAATTGTCTTAATATCGAATATTTAGAATGATCATGAGTATGTAAAACTGCATGTAAGGACCCAGTTTTTTCTTTTTTTAGAAATTTAATGTGCACATATTCATTTTATTGCATAATTTTGTTTGGATGTTAATAGGGCTTGCATGATTTTATCTTATGAGATGCATATGTATGTTGAACGTTAGCCCAATTTCTTATTTCCATCAAACCCAACCCAATAGCCCAAAATCCAAATTTAATTCATGACTTTGGCCCATTTTTCCCTAGGCCCATCAAGGAATTTTTTTCCCAAATTCCATTCCGTTGGATTGATTTGTGTTGGGTGTCAATCACACAAGATTATTTTGTGCCATCATCACCCTCACATGTTTTGTAATCATATGTGCTAAATCTTTCAGCACAAGCTTTGCTTATATCTCACCAAAATCTGCAAAATTTTTCATGGAGATCTCTTTCTCCCCATGGGTTCTCTCCCCTTGGTCTTTACTCAAGCCAAACCACATAGGACAATGGTCTTACTCTCCCAACCTCCTTCATCTTCACATGGTTCTCCAGAAAATTTTCCTTTCCTCCAATGGCAAACCTTGCCTAGTTTCTCCTGACACTTTATCTCCGTGTGCAAGGTCACCCAAACTCCCTTATATAAACCATCCTTCTCCCATCCCTCATCTCCACGAAAATCCTTGAGTTCAAAAAGGGAGAGAGTGAGAGTTGGAGGTTTGCAAGAATCTAGAGAGGGAAGGTCTATTTTGAGAATCTTTAATCTGGCGTCTAATCCATTCAAATCCTTCAATTCGAGGTGTAGCCAAGCCTATTTAAGGTAAAATAACGCCTCCCCAATCCTTAATTTGTGTTTTGGATCAAGCATTAAAGCTTCACAAAGCTTTAATGGTGGAAAAACTTAGAGATAGATTTTGGGGCAACCGTCAACCTTGACCAGTTAGGATTGAACTCTTGACCGGGCATGCTTTGCTACTGGTTTATTCCAGTAACCAGTCACGCTACTAGTCACACTTCTAATCACCTGTACCCTACCAGTCACGGGACCAGTCACCCTTTACCCTAACCAATCACCTTTTGAAATTGTCCGCAAATTGCCTTAAACAAAAAACTTAAACTTTGGACCCATTAACCCAAATACCATACCAACAGACTTATACCCTGATTCAACATTTACATACATATTCTTCCAAGTCCATAATCACATACTTGACATGATGAATCTAATTCCTACTTGTTTAAACACGTGATTTTTATGATTCATATCATGCGTAAGTATAACTCCATGTCATCACTGTTGGTTGCTGACTTCATTTTTTTTTACATGCATAAATACTTAATTTAATTGATTTATCTTGCAAGCCTAATTGTCAATCCATACTATTTTTTGTCAATGCTTGATGATAGAATCTAACTAAGTTTTGATCTCGATTATGAATTAAACTTTAGTCTTGCTTATTCTTGAAGGATTGATCAATTCACTTTACACTTGTTACTTGATTAAATGCCTTCCTTTGCATTCTTAGCCGTATAATCATACGTTACTTATTGACGAAATCTGAACGTAGTTGGGGTATTACGAGATTGGGAGTCTAGAATCAATAAGTTGACATGGTAGCTCACTTCTCACGAGATGATGAATGAAACTTAAGTTTTGAAAAATACCAGCTTGTGTGCCATGAGACATGAGATTGGAATTACTCATTGGAAAATGTGTTAGGATGTCTTGAGCCGATATATGTCTTGAGCCAAACTATGCCTGTAACTATCGAGCTGTGTCTTGGAGCCGAGTCAGTCACGTCTCATGTATTTAGCCAAATTATGTCGCGAGGCGATTATGTTCGTAAGTCATGTTGTATCTTTTCAAAAATAGAAATTAGTATGAAGGGAGGAGGTAGAACTTTTGAAGTCAAGACACGACATATGAGAGGCATAATGCTGGAAGCATAATATTTGGGAGCATAGAATATGTGAGCCGATGTTTGGGTATACTAACGTTAGATATGAGGTTTAGCTTAGTGATTGAGATAATATTGGTCGGAAACATAATTACACTAGTTTGGAAATGAATTTTGATTCACGGGCAACGCTTGCGTCGATTCAAAACTTGAAAAAATTGAAATGGATTTTGGACACATATGGATGTTGTTAGACACCGATGTCAGAAACTTAGAAACTAGACATGTCACGCCCTCAAATTTTAGACAAAATCAATCAAATAAATAAATAAGTATTAAATAATTTTTGCCAAAGGCTCAATGAAATCCTCTCAAAAATATCCATGCATAAGGAGATAAGTGTTCTAATTTAATCATAAGTACATAGTGGGTCACCCCATCTGTAAGAACCCGCATAAATTTAATTAAAAAAAGTAAAAGAAAGTATATTTAATGTAGTTTTTTATTT
>JABCMJ010000815.1:0-10307 GCA_014822125.1 Arbutus unedo
TATAAAAAGTTACTTAATAACATAGTAAAACAAATACACCAAAATAAAGGGTACTTCACATAAGTCATGTTTTGCAAAAGGATAAAAAAACATGTGATTCTCTATCTTCAAAAAATATTTTTTTATCACTCTTTATTAGCTACGAGGAATAAAATGATTGTTTTCTGTAAGGGCCCAGAAATTTTCATTAATTTATATGACCAAAAGGTCATTAGTCGATTTGTATTGTAGTGGATGACGTAAATTGAGTGATTAAATATGTTCGAGGTGAAGTGGGAAGTGAAAAAGGGGTGAGAAGTGATCGATTCAGATCCCAGGACCATCAGGTCCGATCTGGAAATTTGGATTTTTGGCCGGATCTGACCGGTCAGGTTTGAGACCATCCGGTCAAGTCATCCAGTCAAATCTGAAAATTTTTAAAGTTTAAGTCAGTGAGGAGATCTGACCAGTCAGATGCTAGACCATCCGGTCAAATCCTTGACGGGTGTTTTAAAGTGTAAAATCTAATTGTTTTGGAGAGTTCTAACTTTTTTCAGAAGAGGGGTTTTCTCTTTCTCTCTCTAGGGGTCTTCTTCCCCAACAAAATCCTCCCTCTAAACCCTTGATTTCTCTTGAAATATCTCAAATTCCTTCAAGACCTACCACTAATACCTCAAGATTAGTGGATATTTGAGACCTGGAAGCACCTTTTTCACTTGACCCAAGATTTTGGGAGCTCTCCTCCACCATTGTTGCTTGAGAAGCTCAAATATTTGAACAAAACTTTGAGGTAGGGATGTTTCTTCTCTAATCTATGTCTATTTTACATATTTTGACACATCTCTCCTTACTTTGAATGTTTTAGTGAGTTTTGTTCTATACTCCTCCATGTTAAAATTTCCTTTAGAATTGTGGCTCAAGTGTGGAATTTGGTACCCATTCATCATCTTGTGTATCTTGTGAGGATTATATTTTTTCCTTAGGTCGGGTTACATATGGGCCTAGTTAATTATGGGTTTGGTTCAATCGTGTTTGGCTATAATGTTTGTGAGTTGGATTTTGACGTGAAATATGATGCTTGGGTTCGGCTCTTACGCGTATTTGGATTTCGTGAAGGATAGGTGATTATTGAGAAATATGAAATCATGAATTGTGAAGCATGCCCATTGTGGATATGTGATTTCATATGCATTTGACCCAATGAATGATGGTCTAGCCTCCGAGAGGAGAAGTGCTAGTGAGATGAATTATGGTCTAGCCACCGAGAGAAAAAGTGCTAGGGAAATGAATGATGGTCTAGCCTCCAAGAGGAGAAGTGCTAATGAGATGAATTGTGATCTAGCCTTCGAGAGGAGAGGTGATAGTGATATACAAACTAATGCTAGCATCCTTGAAGGAGTGGTGGTAGTTATGAAAGAACCATCTAGCTTCCCGAGGAAATGGTGCTAGTAAGATAATATGTCTCGTTGGCCACCTTCTGTTGAGGAGTCGTAGTTGAAAGTTGAGTTGAGTTAACCATACAAAATGACGATATAGTCAGTGAAACTATGGAATGAAGTCTTGACATACGAAATAGATGGGGAAGCATTGATTGTGGTGATAATCTGTTGATTCTATGACTTGTTTATCTTGTTATGAACTATTCATATTATATGCCATAGCATCCAATATTCACATGTTGTTGGCATGTACATCCCTACTGGGCTTTGTAAGCTCACCCTATCCTTTTCAGGTACACTTTCGGATCCTTAGCATGTGATGCGTGACGTGCATATGGTGTTGCATGATTTTGAAGACTTTGACTAGAGTTACCAATTTTGGGAAGATGTACTGTAACTCAGTGTCAACTCTGTTCTTTATTTTCACAAGAAATTGTAAGACTATCAACTCCTGTGATATATTTTGGAAATCCCTCTTTAACAAGGAGTACTTTTGATGTAATATCAGTAGACTTGACTTTTATTGCCTCATGGTATGAAATAGTTTGGGATTTAGGGGTGCATCTTTGAGTGTTGCGAGGTTTTTGTTACTGTGTATCGTAATAATAATATGGTGAAAATCGATGGCGTGACATTTTCAGTAATAAAGAGATTTACCTCATATTGTGAGGCCCAAACCTTATACTTGGTAAAGTAATTTTTTTCTTAATATTTTAAAATCTTAAGCGATTTGTTGATCATGTGTGACAAATCTCATACTTAATAAGTGTGATTGGCAACAAATCTTTTGAATGTCAGCACTATCAAACTTTTATAAAATGTACATTTCATCACACTGAAAATGTCTTACCTCTCATTCTTTTTTTTTTTTTTTTTTTGCATAAACTTGATCGTGGACCTAAAAACGTTGTCACACACCATACTTCAAGGGCATGTGTGAGGACCCGAGATTCGACCTTTATTTTTATTATTTTTAGTTTATTTGAGAACTCGTGATTTTGAATTTAATATTTTGGTTGTGGCCTTATTTTAATAGTTTAGAACATTGGGGCCCGATGCGATATTGTTAGGGACTTAAGGGGAGTTAGTGTCATTACCAAATTTTTATTATAAAATGATTTAGAAACGCTAATTCTGATTTTTATTAAAAATATGTAGATTTTTCTAAAAGAGATATCTAAATTCTAATAGTTTGAGGAGGGAGAACGGGTGCCTAGATGGTGGATTCGCGCAACGAGACCAGCTAGAAAGTCATAAAGAATGTTGAGAGCTTCGCATAGAATCCAGAATCAACCAAGTATGTGAAGTCTTCGAGGGGATTTCAATCACACGAGCGGTTTCTGCATTTTATTCGAATAATGTAGAGTTTCATATTGATTTACATTAAACTATTGCATAGAACTTGTTTATTTCAATGGTATTTTTGTTGTTTTGGGATGTGTGATCAAGTCATGCATGTTGTGTGGGGATTTTGAGCGTATTGGACAATTTGGTGGCATAAACGAAGGTAAAAAATGAGGTATGTTCAACATAACAGATTTTGGAAAATTGCCTTGGCCGCTCGAGTAGCCTATGGGTTGCTCGAGCGGCCTCTTTAATTTTTCGATAATCTGTTTTGGACATTAGACTTGTTTTTGCCACTTGAGCAAACTCCTGGTCGCTCGAGCAACTTGTTGAAAAACAAAAAGTTATATTTTTAGATTCTGGGTTGTTTCTTGCCTTTCGGTCTAATTATGGCTACTGTTTAAGTCTGGAATTGGTTAATATTGGTATATATGAGCAAGCATGGATGTCAGATATTGGGTAGAAGATGGCCTAATGGTCGGAACAGCCCATGAACTCAATTTGCAGTCTTTGCGATTCTTCCAGTGAAAAATCATGAAACTATCGGGTTAAAAGGTAGTCCAACAGTCGGGGTACATTATGAACTCTACGATAGGATACCTGATGTGGGATGCCCGCAGTGCAAGACTGTCAAAATTATATATAAGTCGAATGATAGCATTGGTTATACATTCAGTCATTTATCTTATCGTTAATTGCGTAGTATATTATTGAAAAAAACATGTTTTGCACAATATATCGATGTTCTTAATATGACTTCCTACTCGAGCTCTAACTTATGTTTTTGGTGTAAACTAATAATTTACAGGTGATGAGATGAAATCAAGAATTTAGATTCCACTTTTAAAGATGGTTCAACATGCTTAGTTGGATTTACTATTTGAGCGATATTATCATATTTTAGATGTTCAATTGAGATTTTTAGACTTTATTCATTTAGTTATTTGTGGACCCTTTATTTGATTTCATGTATTAGTTTTGAAGAGATTATTTATTTGGTCATTTTGACAGTTGACTAGAGCACCTAGGAGTTTTATTTATTTATTGTAGTTATGATCATGTTGAGATTTTATTATGATTATTGTATCATTCCATTGCTTAATTATTTCATACCCTAGAAGTTTAGAGTGTGACAGTATGAATTGAGCAATAAAACTAAACATAATCAATCTCCAAAACCTCAATAAAACCAATACTATTAAACCATGTACTTTCATAAAAATCATAAAACTTAACTTATTGTACACCAAAAATCCCAATAAAATATGAACAATAATCCACAACCATGATAAGAAAAATAACCATAACCTCAAGTACATCTGTCTTCAAATCCAACAACTCAATAAATAAACCTACGGGCCCACAAGCTCTGAAATAATAAAGCAAAACTGAAAATAATCAACAATTGATATAAAGAAAATAAACTACGAAACCGCACATGGTCCACCAAGACTCTAATGTTAAATGGTTATTTAAATAAACGTAAGTTGATGCTTGAGTAGGAAAACACATAGCCACCACAATAATGAAAGTTAAAGCATACTTCGCATCAATACCATATCTAGATAAATAAAAGTAATATAAAACTCTTGCAATAAACTCGACGCGACACATGCAATATACACGATGTAACTCATGCACAACAACAGCTCGTGCAACTATGTTGGGACTTGCATACTATCCCAGACTCCAACCTATCCTGAGAGGTAATCTAATCCCAGACTCCAAGTGAGTTCATGGGCTCCTTCCGTCCCTCGGGACTCTTCACACCCGGTAGGATTTTAAAGTCTCTCAACCTCGGAATCACACAGATACTGAATAAGAATAACACAATGCAAATGCAAGACCATATGAACATGTAACTCATTTTTCTAGACCTAAACAAATTGCACGAATGGACCGAAAGGCAAAGAAATGTGCAAGAATTAACAAAATAATTTTTCAATTTCAATAAAGTCGCTCGAGCGGTCCAGAGGTTGCTCAAGCGGCAAAATTAAGCTTACTCTCCAATTTTAAAAAGTTGAGTTTTTGAGAGGTCATCCTAGCAGCCTAGAGCGGCCTATATAAATTCTTGTTTTCCTAAAACACAAACAACCCCAATTTTCTTTGTCAAAACTGTCCAAAACATGCTAAAAACATGTGAAATCATTCATAAAATCAATCACAGACATAAACATGCATATAATCATGATCGAAACACGTTTTAAACAACATTAAAATGGAAAACTATGCCAGATCCTACTTTAATCAAGATGAACGGCAGAAAATCCTAACTTGCACTTAACTCTCCAAATCCTTCGTGAATCCTGTTGATCGTAGACTCCACTAGAAGCTCTCGACATGGTGATCAACTCTTCAATTTTGTGTTTCGTGAGATTCCTGCATTTACTCATCCGTTTACCTTCCTCAATCAAATGAACAAAACTAGAGTTTGGGAAAATATTAAACATCTGTCTAACCATCTGATATAAAACTAGTTTTAGGGATTTTTAAGGGCTATATACTCCAAAATCTAGTAATTTCGTATTAGTCCCCAAAGTTTACTCAATTCCCAGGTCAACCCAAAACTTCCAAACTCCTCATAAATACTACAATTCTCCAATAATCTGCTAAAATTATAAAAATAAAATAACATAATTATAAGTTCGAGCCACGGGTCCTTACAACCTACACTCCTTAAGAAATTTTGTCTCCTAAATTTGCTCACTAACTCATCATGTTCACCTCAATGGTCTCTCAAAAACAAAAACACTACACATGTGACACCTCTAACTTCAACGGTATGAGTTGAACAATAATAGCAAAATGTAAATAATCTCAAATGACAACTAAGAAATTATATATTGTAAACCCCAAGTGCATCCTCCATCAATTTCATTAAAATCTTAAAATCTCAAGATCATCCAAAATAGCTCCAACAATGCAAAATAAAATCTCTACAAACCACCAAATGACAAAGTAAATAGAAAACAACTAAAAACAGGTATTTAAAATTCAATTACTCAATCAATAATCAATAATCAATAATTAACTACTGGCCCACAATGCCCAACAAACAATCAATATCTGAAAGATAAAAATAACTGACATAAAATAAATTCTAAATGTGTACCATGACTCATATGCGTCATCAACATATTCCCATTAAGTGTTATGGTGTTATATCTGGATATGTCCCGAATGGGACCAGTCCATGTCATCCTAACATTTCCATTAAGGGATCTAGTTCAAAATTCA
The DNA here is from genome assembly GCA_014822125.1 of Arbutus unedo. Classification (NCBI taxonomy): domain Eukaryota; kingdom Viridiplantae; phylum Streptophyta; class Magnoliopsida; order Ericales; family Ericaceae; genus Arbutus; species Arbutus unedo. The sequence goes on from JABCMJ010000815.1 coordinate 6,000, forward strand.
TGTATGTTATGTATCTCATAATGATCATCTCATATCACAACAGTATCCACACGTGTCACGTATCACCTAACAATTAACTAGTTCCATTTACACAACACATACTATATATATCACAACTCTCCTTATGTTGTAATCTATAATCTTTGTAACTCTCATCATTTACCTTCTTTCTTTTCATTTAACAACATATCAAAATGACAGTCTAGGTCCTACCACGATGCATCATACAACCTTCATTCACAACATGCCATAGAGTCCTACACAATCCCAATCATCAAGGGAAATTAACAATCAAGTCACAAAAGTGACAAACACTATAGTGTTTATAAAAAGCCAACAATAGAGGTAAGTGGATAACCCTCTGGCAACGTGTTATTTACTAATCACTCCACGTCATTGCATCTCAATGTGTCTCGCGACCATTACCGTTTGTCATAGTGTTATATCTAGCTTGCGTTAACGTCAGCCATCAGGTAAAAACATTACTCCCTAATTCAACATTTCTCAAGACCCATTCTTCTCATGTCCGTCATCACTCCTAACTCTCATCCAATGGTGGCTAGACGAGTTATATCATTTACTAGCACAATTTTCCAAGGGAGTTAGAACAATTTTTATATGTTCAATTCAATTTAATCATCTACACTAGCACCATATCCGAAGGTGGCCAAACAAGATAGATTATCTTGCTAGCACGATTCCCTTGGGAAGCTAGCCAACTTTCATTAACCATCTCGTCGTTTCGTACGTTTCACTAACGACGACACCACACTCGAAGGTGGCCAAACAAGATATATTATCTTACTAACACAATTCTCTTGTGAAGCTAGCCAACTTTCATCACTACCGCCACTTCCTTAAGGAGGCTAGTATCATTCATACAACAAGCACCACTCCTCTAAGGAGGCTAGTATCGGTTCATATATCATTTTTTTCATTTTTTATTAGCATATATCCTTGCGGAGGCTAGACCACAATGCATTTTGTCAAATGCGTAAGGAATCGTAATTTGACAATATGTATAATTCACAATTTGTAATATCCATTCACAGAATCTATGTACAATGGACATAGCCTCACTCGTCATATCGCTACACATATTCATCCTCCGACCTTATAATAAAATTTCACCTTGATTAAACACACGAGCAAACCCAATCTTCGAAAAAGGGTAGATCCACACGAGAAAGGAAACATATGATGAGAAAACATCCAAAATCTAAATACTTGAACAATAACCAAGGAAGAAACTCACGATATGACTACAATGACCAAAGTCCGCAATAACAATCAAAATCAAGGAATATAGGTAAAAACAAGTCATATACCCCTAGAGAAAATATCCCAACCTCAAGTTGTTAGCTCAAAAGCTTGAGCGTAAAAAAATCCAAACTCCAATGGTGGTGAGGAAGCTCTAATAAAATCCCTCCAAGTAAATGATGCTTTCAAGCTTCAGATATCACCCAATCTTGAGATATGAGTGGAGGATCTCGAAGGAATTTGATAGATTTGATATTGAATCAAATGTTTGAAGTTGGGGTTTGATGGGGAAGAAGACCCAGAGAGAGGGAGAGAGAGAAAAGTCCTTTTGGAAAAGTTAGATTTTTTTTTTCCCAAAAAATATGTTTTGACCTTTTAAAATGCGTGTACGAAACCTGACCGGAAGACTTGACCAGATGGTCCAAAACCTGATTGGTCAGGTTGTCCCACTGACTTAAATTTTCAAAATTTCAAGCTAAAATTTTAAATCTGATGGAAACATCTGACTAGAAGGTCCAAAATCTAACTGGTCAGATTTTGCTTTTGACTCAAAATTTTTAAAATTTGACTGGATGCTTTCTAAACCTGACTGGGTGGTTTCCAGACCTGACCCGATGGTTTCCGGGCCTGACTTGATGGTTTTTTCATCTCTCCTCCATTTCCCACCTCACCTCATACAACTTAATCACCCAATTCACGTAATACTTTTCAATATGAAATAATTAACAACATTTCGATTATATAAATAAAAACAAAAAAGTTTTCAGGCCCTTACACCAGCAACTGAATATCTAACAATTCAAAATGGTATCTAGGAAAGTCGGGTCAGCCTTTGTGTGCATGGAGTTGTTTGTACGAATGCTCCTCCTTGGCTAGTTATAGCGGTTGAGCTCCAATCAGTCGACTCTGCCTTTGCTGCGATGCTTGTCCCTACTCGAGCCCAAAAGGGTCATTACAAGGTGCACACCAGAGAATGCAAAGAGCACCAAGGTGGTCTAAAAAATGCAAATGAAAATAAGGTAAGCTTTCAGCATGGAATCCGACATAAGAAACTGAGACGAGTCACAATTATGTTCAACAAATTAGGACGCGGATGCATTATAAAATGTTTAGACTTATCTTTTTCACGTGCCATACATACGTTTATATCGTATTTTGGACACTAGTTGAATTTTCTTGTGGTACAACTATACAATGGAGTTGTAATCAACACAATGTATAAAAAAGAAGTGAAATAAAAAATGAAATTTTAAGTTCAGTCTTCAATTAATTACCAGTCACAGAGACATGGCCGCCTTTAGAGTGGTAGTTAATGAGCAAAACATTTTGGATATTGATGTACTAATATCAATGAAATGTGTGTCAAAATTTTACCTTTTAGCATTGCATATAATATCCACCATCTATTGGGTGATGGGGCAAGTAGAACCGTCTTCTCAGTAACGTTTCTTTCTCTTGTTCATTATTGTTGCTAGGGTTTCCACCAAACTTTATGATTCTGCTACAATTCTCCTGGACAAGTCCATTGAATAAATAAATGCACTAACTCGCCAAGTGGCGTACGTGTCTGACACATGGTAGGATTGTCCAAGGTGACTGTGTCTGATACATCTTGAACACAAATAGAAAATCCTAATAGCATTCAGGACATAGACGTTCCCCTTCCTCATAATGATATGTTTCTCTATTTCCCAATTGCTGCTATGGTTATAAACACACATGGATAAATTTATGATTCTATCACAATTCTTCCTGACATGTTTGTTGGACAAATACATAAAAGAAACAAGGCTGGCTAAGCGGCGTGTCTGACACATGTTGGAGCTGTCCGAGGTGTCTGTGTCCAATACATCTTGAACAGAGAAGAAAATCCTCATAGCATTTGTTACACAGACGTTCCACTTCCTCTTGCATCATAACTCAGGTTTGAATTTCACACGTCAGGTGAAAGTACACAACTATGTACGAATAAATCTTGTTAGAACTTACCAGAATGTTATGTAACTCGTCTTAGCCAATTTTTATTCCAATAGTATTTGCAAGAGAGAAGAAATTATGTCGTGCAATAAACACAAGGTTCCATCTCGAGATAACTAGTTAAGTTACTCAACGAAGGTTGACTCTAAAGTTCAAGAAATATATGAAACTTCTTTTCAACAATTACAACGAAAGAATCACCCCAAATCATAAATTCTATAGTACTTGTACTTGTAATAATGTTTCATAATTGGACCAATTTGAATATTTTTTCCTATTAAGATGGTAAGGTTTTGATATGTTTCTTTTGTAGTTGTCAGGGCCGCAGTTTCTACGTATTTTCTTACTCAATCAAAAAAATTAAAAGAAATGTCATTAGTTGGTATTGTATGTCATAGTCAAACTGATGGAGATGACTATGCTAAATTCTACACTTAAACAAAGGGGTTTGAACTAGGATTTACTATGTAATGTGGGTGAACACATTATCACACCAATCAAAAACTACTAGATCTCTAAACTCGCAATATGCCCAATACACGAATAATATTCAATATTACATAAATTCTTATTTAGATTGTATGATTCTTTGACTCAATATGGCAGCTTTTCTAAGGCATGCCACATATTGAAAATACCACTACACAGTTGTAATCTCTTCAAAATGGGTGTATTAAAAGTTGTTGGTATTCTGATGAATTACATTGTTGTAATCGCTTAAAAAATGGGTGCATTGAAACCAAAATTCAAGTGAAAGGGCCATTCAAAGTGAAGGACAATATGTCCAGAACTAGTAACCATCACTAATGTTGGGATTCTCATTACAGACAATTGGACAACTCTCTACTTCTTTTTTTTTTTGAATGGAAATAGTTACAATCGAACAACTAAGATACAATTAATGTACATAGATTTTTGTCCATCTTGGACCTGATATTTTTGGACAATAGATTACAAAGAAACAATTAACGTACAAAGATTTTTGTCCATACTATACATAGATTTTTGTCCAAAGATGGACAAAAATCTATGTACAGTAATTGTTTCTTCATAATCCATTGTCCAAAAATA
>JABCMJ010000816.1:0-22344 GCA_014822125.1 Arbutus unedo
TGTATATATGTATATAAGTCTTAATATATAGACACACATACTATAGAGCCTACATATATAACAAACTAAAAATAAGTTAACACAAACAAGTTTTTTGTTTTCGTTTTTTTAAAAACAAAAATAAAAATTAGGAAACAAAAATAGAAAACACAAAACAGAAAACAGAAAGTGTTACCAAACATAGCCTTAATGTTCTCTTAAGTTGATCCAAATATTATGAATTATTAAAAAAAGTAAGGTGAGTTTGGTGCCTCAAGGAAATTAAATAGAAGTATAAAAAATTAAGTAGTCAAACATGTATGTATCAGTGTCATTTGTCTCGTACCCTAGACTATTGGTTTACTGTTTCACCCACCGTTTTGGCCTGATTTGACTGATACAGTACCGCTTCGTATTTAAAAAAAAAAATTCAATTGATGATTCTTTGGGTAATTAGACATAAATTGAGATTAAAATAATCTCTTTTCATATTCGGTGACTTATTCTTAAGTTAAGAGTCTTTATTTTATATGACAAATGTGATTTTTTGTTAAAAAATATTATTTGAGAAATATATATTAATTTTAATAATAAATTCAAAATGATACGTCAGTATAAACCAATACTGATATGTAATGTACCAATAAAAAAAATTGCTAAATTTACCGAGGTTGGTAACTGTGATATTTATATGTATATCTAATATCTGTAAAGTGGGTAGGAATAGACCCCATCGGGAAGAAACTGAAGAGAAAGAGCCTCGAAATGAGCAGACAAAACTTGAAAGTATTCCGAGGAAAAGAGAAAGGCACCTTCCTCGAAATCCAATAATAAACACCAAATAGTCCGTGATTGAGGCATAGTCGGGTCAATCAAGCAATGCCATATGCCCCCTCAACGACTTTGTCCAAATCTTTTTGTTTATACAATAACCCAAGGATTACTAAAGTGGGTCAAAATTGGACACACCTCCTTTGTAAAATCTAACACTCGTATGGTAGATCGATTTTAAAAATTACTCTGTTCTTTCTTATTTTATTTAATAATTTATATTGAACTATTTTCTATCACTATCGAGCTGTTACTGAGATAAACAGAAAGTGCTACAGCATTTTAATTATTAATTTAGTTTATTGTTTGGTCAACAAAATGCACCACAATCTTAATAGCATTTTATTTCTTATCGCTACAGCGAAACACAACTCAGCCTTTTTTTTAGACCTCGTTCAAGCCATGTCGCCCATGATTCTGTAACTATGGTCCCTCAAGCCACATCATTGTGAAAATTGGGCAAGGTAAAGTCAAATTCCACAAGGAAATCGATTACATGAGATTTGGGTCTAGAAAAGTGGAGTAGTTTAGGGGCTTTGAGAGTGTAGTCACGGTGGTTGGGGTCAGTGGAGTGGTGGAGCGATAGAGCGATAGGTGTGGTGGCGTTGTGTTCCGGATAATGAGTAGGGTAAATACCGTCAATTTCTAACTAAAGCACAAGAATTGGGTCATGGTGTATGACAAAAGTTATGGGGAGAAACAACATTGCTCAAAATTTTGTGTGATGAAGTCGAGTGTGGTGATACTGATACCAAGCAATTTTGTAATAACAACTAGCCAGTATGATGCTTGTGAAGGGGAAAAGGGGGAGATTGGATAAAGAAGTGCGAAAGAGAATAGGCATTGGGGCCTTGGAGAATGAGGGTTGAGATTTTGATTTTTGTGGACTTCGGAAACAAATAAGCAATGCAAAGTCGTCAAAATTTAGTCTGGATAACAAAGTCGTCCTGTATTAACCGTGAACTTCTGTCACCTGACAATTCTACCAGGGGAGGATAGTGTAATTTCATAAACCAACAGCGAGGTTCATGTATTTATCAAAAATTACGGGAAGACGTATGTAATTGGCCCTAACATGAGTATATTAGTTCTTTGAAATCTTAAAGCAACCCCGGTCTTTAAATAAAGTAAGTATACTTTAATATCTTCCCTTTTTTTTGAATAAAATATACTTTTCTTCATTAATGTCGAAAGAATGGATTACTTTACAGACAATACTTCTAGACTTAGCTATTTCCTAACGAAATTCTATTGTTTTTTTCTTTTATAACACAAAGTGTTCATATCAGTTTACTTATATGTTGTCTAATTTTTTGAAGGATTAATTTTACCGTTCATTAGTGGGGGACTCCAATTAAAGTTAGGATAAAATTTTGCATAAATTAATTCCATAAAAATTGATAATAATTGAGAGGTTTCGAACAAACTCCTAAGTTTAAACCTTAACCACTAGGTCGATTCATGGAGTTAATGGAATTCGCTCGTTATTTTGTATCAAGTAAGAAATTGGTTTCCTGTTGCAATTTTTCGTATGGACTAGCTTCTCTTCCGTAATTAGAGGGTTCAAATTAAAATATTGGAGAGACCATGGATTTTGTTATCGAGTCTGAGTGTGGGGCTCTCTTTTTTCACAGCTTAGAATGTTTAATTTAGTTTATGCACATATCAACTGATCTTTGGGTGATCAATCTCATTGTTCATTAATAAAGATCCCAATTAAAGTCCAGCCAAAGAATCATGTGTAAGCTGGCCTAATAAGTGTTTACAGAACTTAAGACGTTTCGAATCTAAAATCTAAGAATAGTGCAAACTTCTAATTCTCAAGCCTTTAAACCCTTTGGGACTTTGGTGTGGGAATTATTGTCATTCTCACGTACTTTTTGACTATATCCTTGCGTTACTAAAGGGAATTATGTTGGCTGAAATATTTTTTTAGGGGTAAAATTGTGTGTAAGCATGCTAGAAAATAGTTATAACTATCTTTTTCAGGAAACTTTAATGTGACTGTTAATAACCAATAACCAACAGGTGTTTGTGTTATTTGTTCTTTTATCTCAATAAAGAGAATTTTTCCTTAAGCAACTAACATGAATATCAAAACCAAAACCATAAGATAACAAGTCAAGAGAAAATGAAAAGAAACGTTGATTCGAATGGCAAATTTGATGACAAACTTACATTTGAGAACTTATAAAACAATCCAACTACTTTGAACAAGACTATCAATTACAGCAAATGCTACGAACAACAGATAAAACTAAGTATAACTATGGCTAATTTATGCACACACTAAAAACTTAGAGAGAAACGAAAAGTAAGTCGTGAAATTATGTATTTTCTTGGGCTTTTAGAAGAGGCTTTTTTTTTTTTTTTAATTTCCTCTCATATTTATAGGCAACTTTCAACACTTAGTTGGTTTTCACAGTCCTTAATTTCTCGCTTAAACTTGAACAACTTTCAACCTTCAAAGAATGACTAGATCATGATTGTGTGTGCACAACTACTACTTTTAGAATTCTCTCTCTTTTTTTTACAGCTCATGACCATGTCTCTTTGCATCCTGCTCCTTCGTGCATTGGAATGTCCAATGGCTTAATAACTTCCCATGAATGCCCTAATAACGTCGCTTCATCTCTTTTGTGTATAGGAATGCTCAATATCTTCATAACTATCTTTGAGTACCGAAACAACGTCACTTTGTTGTAAGGCATATGTCCTAATTGTGTGTGTGCATGCCCACTAAGCAACGTCGCATGTCCTTTTCTTATTGATGTAAATATTAAAGAGCAAACATATCACTCGCACCAACATATTTTAAGGCTTAGACTTTGCTGGCAGACATTCAAACTGTTTGCTTCCCTCCATCAAGGAATCGTGAGTAATGCAATTGCTCTTCATCCCTCTCTCTGCGACTCACATCCGAACGCTTCGCATTCACCTATAAAGTGCATACTTAATGTTGATTAGTTCATTCATCGATCTTCCAACTCTTTTTCATCCTAGGCACCCTTGAAATCATTAGCTAGACTTTTGAAACTCTTTATATCATTGAGACTGTGGAGTTTGAAATCCACTCTTGAACTTCCCACTTGAATTTCGATAACCCTTCGCTATGCTACAAAATATTCAGACACTAAGTTAGTTCTGACCGAGGTTGGATCTCCAACAGTCACTCTGATGCTTAAGTTAGCTTCTGAAAAAATAGAAAGCAACTTAAAAGCGTTTGGGAGAGTATATGCATGTACCTGAGGTTTGAGTGTCCTTAAAGTATTTATAGAGAGCCTATAAAAGACTACTTGGGACACTGACCGAGAATGTCGTGCCGTGGGTCACAAATCACAAATGACTCTGCCACACCCGTGCAATTAGACTGATATTTTTGTATGTCTTGTAACCATTTCTCCCCCACGTCTTACTAGAAAACCCCCACAATTCGGCAGTACACCTCCATGTGGCCGTGTTGAGTGGAGGTTCGACCGGACCTGGCATGTCAAGCACTCAGCATTGATCGAGGCACGCGAGATGTCCTTGTACAACACAGATGAGTCAAGCATGATCATGAGCCGAGGGCCAACTGTGCTGCAGATCTGGCCCACCATAGAGACTATTCCTCATATGTCCACTTAGATTCCCAACTCTTCGAGCCCAACTTTTAGTGTTTGGGATGACAAACTTCCCATCACTGATTGCCCTCAAGGTCAACTGGTTGATCTTGCATTCTGCATCTCTACAAGCTTTATTTCTTCTTCACTTGACCAGATGACTTGAACTTAACCAACCGGTTGAATTACCACTCAGTTTCTCAATATGCTTCTTTTGATATTCATTGACTAGATGAATTAGATTCAACTAACCAGTTCCTCAACTTCTCTCCATCTGCTTGATTTTATTGATTTGTATATTAATTGAATAATCAGCTATGAACGAACTGGTTAGATAGATCTCTGCATTTTGAATCCTTCTATTGCTAGGGCCTTTGACCAGATGAACTGCTATGGATGAACTGATTTGTATAGGCATGCAACTCTACAATTTGAACTTGTAGACTTCTTTAACCTTTGACCTTCGACATTTATTTAATACAAGACAACTTCCTTGAGCCTCAATGAATTGTTGGCTTGCCTCCGAAACCTCACAAGAACACTCGGGCTTCATGATGACTACAAGTGTACTCCTTTGAGGCGATTAACTTGCAATCAGACCAATACCTTACACTCAATTATAAACTTGGAATAAACTCGCACACGCATGCCAAAATAGATATGTTGAGCCACTAGATATGCAATACTATGTGCTCAATAGAAGGCCAACACATTTTCTCCACCTATCAATAGTTGGTTAGAAGAGCTATTTTTGGAGGTGGGCTGGTCAGATGAATCACCATTGTAGATCAGTGCATTATGCATGATAGAGATCTTGAAGTTGGCATCATCTATTTCACCAGCCACATGTTCATAAGTGTAGTCATTGACCCCGCTGATGAAGAGAGGAAGCTACTAGCAAAAATGTTTTTCTCTTGGTAAATAATGGTCCTTAGGTCCCCAAAAGTCAGGAGACAGTTGTAGGCACAAATGAAGTTATTTTTAGGGATCTCCTCTCGAAGAACATGGGGTGGGAGGTGAAAGAAGACCATCAGTGGATATTTTTCCTTGAGTTGACTCTCCTCTGAGTCGTTAAAGCTGGAGATTGTGTAGTTAGTGAGAAGAGTTCTATGGCTGCTAATCTCTTTCACCAGGGCAAGATAGTTGAGTCCTTTAGGAAATCGTACATTTTTGTAGGTGTGATTTATTAGTTTGGGTCGCGTGACTCATGCATCTGAGCCGGCCACATGTCAACATAGAGCTTGGCATGCTTCTAAAACTCTCAGATAGGAGGAATGATGGAATCACTCTCTCCATCATCCAAGAGGATGTATTGAGGTTTGAATATGGCAGCGACATGGGACTCCAACCTAAGCCACTTATGGTCAGTAGACTTTTGTAAAGGGGTCTGCCTCTAAATCACATTCCTTCTCAGAATGCTAGGTGGTGGAACAATAGGAGATATGCAAGAAGGATCAAGTACCACAAACTTGATATGATCTGAAAGAGGAATTTTGTCATTTGGAGGTGGAGGCATTTAGAAATCCCAATAGTTCCATTTGGGAGAAGAGTGAGGAGAAGATATGGTAGCACAAAGGGAGTGTATGAAGGATACGATTGGCTAATGTACAACTAGTAGGAGAACAAGTCCCCTTTTTATGGGGAAAGATGTGGAACAACACTTAGATCGTGGGGTTCTCCACTAGTGCCAAGCACCTTGAAAGATGCTAGTGGGGGTTATGTTTATGCCTGTAATGTGGGTCTATTGAGATCATGACACGTGGATGATAGAGCACAATATGAAGATATACAAAGTACATGATCATAAGTTGGGAGTCATCTGCCATGTGACGTTAGTATTCCCAGAAGAAGTTATTGGGTTCAATGTATATATCCATAAGTACACTCTTGCCTCTCGTGAAGTAGACTGGGTGATATGTGGTGAATAAGCGAGTATCAAGGATCATGACAACGTGCATGAGAGAGTGGGCATTCGTTTGAGGCCAATTCCTTTGGATGTAGGGATGCATGGTGTATGTGGGAACCCAAGCACAAGTTATCAATAGAAGTTTTTTTTACTGAGCAAGTACAAGTGTCCATTGAAGGCTTAATTTAGAAGATGGTGTGAGAACTGAATAATAAAATTTTCATTATCTTTGCTTATCGTGCATATAGGTATCCTATACTTAACTTTTCCATTACATTTCAGCACTTGTTTCTTTTGTCAGGTGTAACTGGCCATAATCCCTATTAATTCTAGTATTACTTTATTTCAAGTTAATTTTTTGTGATCATTCTTTTCGCTAGTCATTAGAAAAGTCATTTTGATTGAAACAGAGCATCGATAAACACAATTATTTGGTGCATTTCTTTGGCTTGATAATTTTTATAAGGACAAATTAATCTTCGTTAAAATGCTCGTATTTAATTTTTCACCCATAATACCAAATTAAGCCACACAAACATCTTAACAGCAAAAGAGGCAACAATCTACGTAGAATTCATGGTTGCTCTCAAGATCATTGTTCCATTATTGGACTAAATAAAACTTACTTTATTTCTAAAAGTATCTGACATCGATTTGCGATATGAAGTTTAGGTAACCACTTTCTATATCGTACGGGTGCAACTCTTTTTGTTAATTGTAACTCAAAGAGATCTAAATTACGGCTCAAAGTTGTATTGCGTGTGACTTACGGCCCAAAGTAGTATTGCGTGTGAATATCTTTATAGGATTATAGTGAATATCTTTAATGTAACTCTGAAAAATAGTAATTATAATTTTTGACAAAAGGAATTGCATTTCCTAGATTTTAGATGAATTTTTCTCAAAAATGAAAATATTAAATTTTAGATGCTGTTAAGGATGACAATTTGGACTGAACCGATGGTTACCCAAACCGAACCGCTTAATTTTTTTCAAACCATAACCGTTTTTCTCCCTATGGGTATGGATATGGTAGGAACAAACAAGTACCCATTTGGGTTCAGTTCGATTATGGTTAGAAGACTAATCGAACTCTTACTTGAACCAAACCGAACCTGAACCGAACCAAAATTAAAACGACATAGTTTCATACATACATATATTATTTTGTAACCCTTTAGCCAACCCTAATTCCTAAACGAGTAAACCTAATTCCATCACTATTAGCATTCTGTGGGCAACGTTGCGACGCATAGGAATGGCAACAAGACAGATCGGGGCGGTTATTCGGATAACCAAACTCGATCCCCGAATAGTATATCTGAACCAAAATCGCCCCGATAACTGAATGGAGGGCGAGAGAGAGAGTGCTCCATAACTGAACCAAGCCAGGTTCGGGTATTCTCCGAACTGAATGGTTCGGTTATTAATTACCTGAATTAAACCAAACAGTAACGGAAATTAAAAAAATGTGAAACAAAAAAATATGTAAAAAAATATCTCATTAAAATTTCCATAGCCACCTACTACTGATCCAAGAAAAACTCCATTATAATTTCAAACAAATAGCTCAAAACACAACAGATTACACAACATCAACTATTGAAATTACAGTTCTAAAAAGGGAAACCAATACCCAGCCAACTACAGTTCTAAAAAAACAACCCAAAACACAGCAGATTAAACAACATCAAGTATCGAAATTACAGTCCTAAAAAGGCAACCCAATATATACCTAGCCAACTACAATTCTTAAAAAAAGGCCCAAAACATAGCAGATTACAAAAAACATAGCAGATTACAGTTCTAAAACAACCCAACAGAAGTTCACAAGGAAGTCCAAAAAGCACAAATTTTGCATATAATTCTATTATAGTTTCAAAACACATCCAATTACACTTCCAAACCGTTCCAAAATGCAGCAACAAGTCATACTTGTAGAATTGAACTAAAATAAAAGTTAAACTAATATTAGCAAAATAAACTTTTAATCCTAAATAGCATTCGCAAAATGAATTTTCAAAACTACAAGAAATGCAGGACAAATGAAAATTACCTCACGAGTCAAACATGAATCCTCCGATTCCACATCATCAAATATCGTGGCATACTCGGGTGATGGTTAACCTAAATGAAGTAAAAGTAATGGATTAAAAATATGAATATTAGTTTTGTATTAGTGGAAAAAAAATAATAAGATGTTAAATACCTATCATGTCTTTAGCCCACAACAAACGTTGCGCACACATCAAGACTTCCATCGTAACGGGATGTAGTCTACTACGATGTGAACTCACCAATCTACCACTCGAGCTAAATGCAGACTCAAAAGCAACCGTGAATACATGAATAGCTAACATAACATATCCCTAGCCATGGCTTGTAACATTGGATATTTTGGTGCATTTGCTTTTCATCACGTTAGTACATCAAATCCCGGAGTTCTTGGTAAGACTTCTTCTGATAAGTAATGATCCAATTCCGGTCTCCCATAATCAGTTGTCTTGCTTTTCTTCCTACGAATGAATACATTGTACTCTTTAATTGTTTGAATAGAATCACCTAAAGTTGATTGGGAAGAAGTTTCACCAATACCATCACCTAAACTTATACCTTGGTACTCCTTAAGCATCTTATAACATAGTTCACGAACTTTTTCAACTTCAACCGAAACCCTTGTTACATATTTTTTTATCAAAGTAGAACTCCAATACGTCCATCTTATACCTAGGATCTAACATTACAACAACCCCCACAACACCATGTATCACATTCCAATACTTGTCAAATTTTTCTAACATTTTACTTTCCATTTCCTCAATCACTTCACTTTCACCATAAAAGCCAATTTCTCAATGAGAGTCTAATATTACAAATATTTGTAAAACATTAATTAGCAATGGGGTATCTAGTTTCAGAAAATAATTCCGTTACCGTAAAGAAGATTTTCAATTTCTCACAAATATCTTTAGAAAACCCCTAGTCTTCTTGTGTAGGCAATGATTGATATTTGTTATCTTGTCTGCTTAATCGATAAAATACTTCTTTATAGTTCAAAGCTGTCGGAAGCATAAAAAATGTTAAATTCCACCTAGTTGCACAATCAAGTCCGAGTTTCTTAGTACAATGCACATGCAGTTGGCCTGCTGTTCCTTCAAATTTTTCATCCCTTTTAGGTGATGCTGTCCAATAACCTACATTATCACAAACCTTCTCAATACCAACCTTTATGACATCCAACTCATCGTTAACAATCAAATTTAAAATGTATGCACAACAACAATGCATATGCAAAAAATCTTTACCCAACAAAAGTGATACACTATCAAACTTGTCCTCCAACAGCCGAACCATAACATCATTAGTAGAGCAATTATCAACGGTTAAGCAAGAAATCTTCCTATCAATGTTCCAATCCATCAAACACTCAAACAAATTATCAAATAGAATTTCTTTTCGTACGTGGACATGGCACATATATAAACCTAATATATAACATTGATAATGAATTAGAAATAATGGTAACAAGTCATATATGCGTGTTGACCCAAACATGAAGAAACAATAATAACTTATAATATACCTCAAAATGCGGCTTTGCAAGTTCCAAGAATCGTCAATGAAGTGTGCTGTGACAGCCATGAAGCATTTCTTTTGATTGCTCGAGGTCCACATATTGGTAGTGATAGCCAATCTACTTAAATTACTCACTATCAAACTTAATGTCTTCATCTTCTCATATTCATATATCTTGAATATGTCACTCTTTATTGTGTTTCTACATGGAACCTTAAACAAAGGCTGAAGTGACATTGAATATCTCTTAAAACCGATGTGATCCACAATTGAGAGAGGATACTCATGCATGATTATGGCACTTGTAAGTTGTTTCCTTGCCGTATTAGCATCAAAATTATAGAAGTTAAAATTGGAGACGCTTTGTTAAAATTGTTCATGAGAACTTGTTGCCTCATGCAATCTTTCTTAAGATGTTTTCGGTTATAGTGTTCTTTCAAATGTGAAGTTTTGTTCTTTGTTGTACCCACAAGTTTTGTTCCACAATATTTGCAAATAGCCTTCCATATCCCATTTATTTTTGTCTTGTTATAGTGAGCCCAATATTAACTCCGTAGCTTCCCACCATCACCATTAGGGATTGCAGCAAATTCACCTCCAACTATCTGCTTATCCCCTACCATCATCAACGGGGGATGATGATGTTAGTGGACTTGCATTTTCTGATTGTCCCGAGTTGTTTATTTTTTAGTATTGCAATGCATAGTAAGAGAACAAAAACAGCTTATTCCTCAGTCGAAAATTCTACCACCAGTAGCTTCCAGTTAATAGTGGAAGCGAGTTCATGGTCTTGGAAGGGAGACCCGTTGTCATTTTTCCACAATTTATAGTGCTTAAAGCAGAAGTATTCTACTACTCTGCATGTGCATATAAATGTTATTGCTTTATGATTGCTACTAGCTATGGTAGTCCAATAATAACCATCAAATCCTAAATGCAATATTTTATTCTACTCCAAATGAATGAGCCCACTAATATTTAATAGGAAAAAAAATAGGAAAATCTACAAGTGAATTGGATCAAGTGATGAGAATTTCATTGAAATACCTCTTTCAGTTGCAAAGAAAAACAAAAAGGAAAAGGAAAACACGAAGATTGTTTTCTAGCTTGTTCTTTATTTCTGATTCGTAAAGAAACTTGATAGTTTGTTGTGGTATAATGATTTTTTGTATAGGTTCCTTCTATTCAAATTTTCAATGTCGCAAACAAACAGGGGTGATAGTTCTCAGTCAGCAACTCCGCTAGGACAATCGAAAAAATGCAAGTCCATTAACATCATCAGCCCCCATTGATGATGTTACGGGACATGCAGATAATGTTGGAGGTGAATCTGATGCAATCCCTGATGATGATGGTGGGAAGCTACGGAGTCAATATTGGGCTCACTATAACAAGACAAAAATAAATGAGATATGGAAGGCTATTTATAACTATTGTGGAACAAAACTTATGGGTACAACAAATAACGGAACTTCACATTTGAAAGAACACTATAACCAAAAACATCTTAAGAAAGATTGCATGAGGTAACAAATTCTCACGAACAATTTCAACAAAGCATCTCCGGTTTTAACTTCGTATAATTGTAATATTGATACGGCAAGGAAACAACTTGCAAGTGCCATAATCATGCATAAATATCCTCTCTCAATTGTGGATCACATCGATTTTAAGAGATATTCAATGTCAGTCCAACCTTTGTTTAAGGTTCCATGTAGGAACATAATAAAGAGTGACATATTCAAGATATATAAATATGAGAAGATGAAGACATTGAGTTTGATAGTGAGCAATTCAAGTAGATTGGTTATCACTACTGATATGTGGACCTCAAGCAATCAAAAGAAAGGTTTCATGGCTGTCACAACACACTTCATTGACGATTCTTGGAACTTGCAAAGCCGTATTTGGAGGTATATTACAAGTTATTATTATTGCTTCATGTTTGGCACAACACGCATGTATAACTTGTTACCATTATTTCTAATTCATTATCAATGTTATATATTAGGTATATATATGTGCCATGTCCACATACAAAAAGAAATTCTATTTGATCATTTTTTTGAGTGTTTGATGGATTGGAACATTAATAGGAAGATTCCTTTCTTAACCGTTGATAATTGCTCTACTAGTGATGCGATGGTTCAGCTGTTGGAGGACAAGTTTGATAATGCATCACTTTTGTTGGGTGGGAATTTGTTGCATATGCGTTGTTGTGCACACATTTTAAATTTGATTGTTAAAGATGGGTTGAATGTCATAAAGGTTGGTATTGAGAAGGTTCATGATAGTGTATGTTATTGGACAAAATCACCTAAAAGGGACGACAGATTTGAAGGAACAACACACCAATTGCATGTGCATTGTACTAAGAAACTAGAACTTGACTGTGCAACTAGGTGGAATTCAACATTTTTTATGCTTCAGACAACTTTGAACTATAAAGAAGTGTTTTATCACTTACGCAGACGAGATAACCAATATCAATCATTACCTATACAAGAAGA
Organism: Arbutus unedo; assembly: GCA_014822125.1. Taxonomy (NCBI): domain Eukaryota; kingdom Viridiplantae; phylum Streptophyta; class Magnoliopsida; order Ericales; family Ericaceae; genus Arbutus; species Arbutus unedo. The sequence goes on from JABCMJ010000816.1 coordinate 12,405, forward strand.
GTGGGGGTTTGCTATAGATGTTTTTGAGAAATTAAAAATTTTCTTTAAGATGACGGAATTATTTTCTGGAACTAGATACCCCACTGCTAATCAATGTTTTACAAATATTTGTAATATTAGACTCTCATTGAGAAATTGGCTTTATGGTGGAAGTGAAGTGATTAAGGAAATGACAAGTAAAATATTAGAAAAATTTGACAAGTACTGGAATGTGATACATGGTGTTGTGGGGGTTGCTGCAATGTTAGATCCTAGGTATAAGATGGAAGTATTGAAGTTCTACTTTGAAAAAAATATGTGACAAGGGTTTTGGTTGAAGCTGAGAAAGTTCGTGAACTATGTTATAAGATGTTTAAGGAGTACCAAGGTACAAGTTTAGGTGAGGGTATTCCTGAAATTTCTTTTCAATCAATTTTAGGTGATCCTATTCAAACAATTGAGAAGTATAATGTGTTCATTCGTAGGAAGAAAAATAAGACAATTGATTATGGAAGAGCAGAATTGGATCATTACTTATCAGAAGAAGTCTTGCCAAGAACTCCGGAATTTGATGTACTAATGTGGTGGAAAGCAAATGCACCAAAATATCTAATGTTACAAGCCATGGCTAGGGATATGTTAACTATTTATGTATCCACGGTTGCTTCTGAGTCTGTATTTAGCTCAAGTGGTAGGTTGGTGAGTTCACATCATAGTAGACTTCATCCCGATACAATGGAAGCCTTAATGTGTGCTCAAAGTTGGTTATGGGCTAAAGAAATGACAGGTATTTAACATATTATCTTTTTTTTTCCACTAATACAAAACTAATATTCATGTTTTTAATCCATTACTTTTACTTTATTTGGGTGAATCATCACCCGGGTATACCACGATATTTGTTGATCTAGAATCGAAGGATTCATTCTTAACTTGTGAGGTAATTGTCATTTGTCGTGTATTTCTTGTAGTTTTAAAAATTCATTTTGCGAATACTATTTAGGATTAAAAGTTTATTTTGCTAATATTAGTTAACTATTTTGGTTCAATTATACAGGTATGATTTGTTGCTACGCTTTGGAACGGTTTGGAAGTGTAATTGGATGCGTTTTGAAACTATAATAGGATTATATGCAGAATTTGTGCTTTTTGGACTTTATTGGGAACTTCTGTTGGGTTGTTTTGGAACTGTAATCTGCTACGTTTTTTGTAATCTGTTGTGTTTTGGGCTTTTTTTTTTAGAATTGTAGTTGGCTGGGTATTGGGTTGCCTTTTTAGAACTGTAATTTCGATACTTAATGTTGTGTAATCTGTTGTGTTTTGGGTTTTTTTTTTTAGAACTGTAGTTGGCTGGGTATTGGGTTGCCTTAATTTGAAGTGTAATTTCAATACTTTGTTGTGTAATTTGTTGTGTTTTGGGCTATTTGTTTGAAATTGTAATGGGTTTTTTTTGGAACTGCACTATGTGGTTTTGAAAATTTTAATGAGATGTTTTTTACATATTTTTTTGTTTATCATTTTTTTAAATTTTAGTTACGGTTCAGTTCAATTCGGGTAATTAATAACCAAACCATTCGGTTCGGAGAATACCCGAACCCCGTTTGGTTGGATTATAGAGCACTCTCTCTCCCTCCATTCGGTTATCAGGGTGGTTTTGGTTCAGATATACTATTCAGGGAATCAGGTTTGGTTATCCGAATAACCGCTCCGTTACCATTTGTTGATGCTATTGGCTCATCTTAAAAGTTGCGCTTTTGTATCCCCGAAAATCATAATGGTGGCATATACTGAGTACATTTTTTTTTTTTTTGATCAGCCATATAGTGTGTACATGACCAGATTTTTGATCTACTTTTCAAAATTTTCCTTTTATAAGGATTGGAATTTTTTTTTATTTTTTGTGCATAAGTTTTTCACAAAAATAGTTTCACTAGCCAAATTATTTCAACGAATTTTTTTTATTAATGAAACAAGTTCCGAAAATAAAAAGTACCAAAAGTGGATAATATTTTGATATAATTAAAAACACGAATTTGAAAAACTGGAAAAAAAATTAGGAGGAAGAAATTGAAAGTGAGGCTATCAACAGTACTGAGGGGAATGGCTACTCAGGTGAAATGGGCCGGCTTACATAGTGACAGAATAATGGATTGGGCCATAAGTTTATGTGGGTTGGGCTATATGTAATGAGTTAGTTAATTTTAATCTCGTTGAAATAATGACAATCCATAGAGAAGAAGTAATGAAGCAGACCGAGACACAAAGACTTTGTTTAGATTGATGAATTTGGCAGTGAGGGGAGAGATTCAGAGGTAATTTTTGTGTCTGATTTGCATTTTAGAAAAGAAAGTGAAGGATGTGGATGAAGATGAGAGGGTAAGGTTATAAGTACTAGGATTGCAAACGAACCGAGCTGTTCACGAGCTTAGCTTAATAAGGTTTCGGTTCGGTTCGTTTAACAAGTTGAGCTTGAGTTTTAGACTTGTTTCATAAATGAGTTGAGAGATTGAGTCTCGAAAGTTCGGTTCGTTTTAGAGGTTCGGCTTATTTGAAGAGACTCGTGAAATAAATGAGTTTAATTCCACTTGGCTCGTTAACAAACAAGTCAAGCTCGAGTTCGAAATTTAGGCTCGTTTGGTTAACAAGCTGAGTTCAAACACTCTAAATGTTGGTTTGGCTCGACTCGTTGCAGTCCTAAGTACAACTGTTTTAAGTACATGACTTTTATTGAAAAAACGAGGGAAAATAAAAGACAAGTGAATTGATATGATGGTTCAAACGTGTAATACGCAATTCTAGTCCTTGTAAAGATAAATATTAACAAGTTATTTTCTATACCAACTCTAAACCAAAAATGAAAGATTAAAAAAACACAATATGTTATAACTTTTATTTTCCTTTCTTATCAAACATGAAGAAACTTTTTAAAATCTCACTTTTCTCTCGATAAACCAAAAATGTCTCCTTCCTTTTCCCCCACATGCCCTCTTAATTAGAACTTTTCTTCACCTTTTTCTCTCCTTAACCCAAACTAAGCTAAGCTTAAGGCAAGGTAGTGATTACAATTTTCATACTAGTCAAAATGTACATTACATTGAGGAGAAATATTGCTCCAAATTCATAAACATGTAGATAACATGCAAATGTAATCTTAATGTTGTGAAATATTTATATTCAAGTATAATAAAAGGCCATACAAAAATTATGAATTCAAAGTTAATATAATAAATTTTTATTGATATAATGAATTTGAGGTGGCACTAAGAGCATATCGTGTCCCTCTAAATAGGGGTGTGTATTATAATATTTTTCTGTATATTAATTTGACTTTTAAACCTAAATCATTCACCCCAGACCACCTTTACGGTAATTCAGTTGCACTGCCTGTTAAAGGAGCATCCCATCTACCAGACCAACCTCCACGCGGTAAAAAAATTTCACCTTTTTTTGGTCACTTTCACGCTTTGTTTCTATCAGAAGAATTTAAAAAGTGAACAAGTATTGGTTCACAGTTGTAAATAAGGAAAAAATCACCGACCTTCAAACGATAAAATGAGCTGAAAATTTGGATTTAACTTCTTAGATTAAATATATATTTTTATTACTTTACTGGTTCAAGACGAAATGAAAACACAAAATTTTGCTAAAATGTTTTTAAATTAAAAAAGTTCAAAACTAAAAGTAAATGGCTAAGAGATTCCATTACACCGATAAATGTGACACTATCATGCGTTACTTTCACGTGGTACTCTCAACAGGTATAAATTTCTCGGTACACATATTTATTGGGAGATAAATAATGACGCACATAATTAATATGTATTGCTTTAACTCATTAACCGAAAATATCACTTAAACGGTGTTCCATGGTACTTTAAAAATATTCAATAATTAATTTTTCAGACTATTAATTTGGAGAATAACTTTGATAGTTTGGGGGACCCGTGTGCTGAAATAAAAAGGTCAGCCCAATAAAGTTGAGGTCTCCACATATCAGCCATGGGAAATGCCTTTAAGCAGGATATTAGGGATATTCCTCCCACTATCATAGCAATTATGTTGGAGAAAAAACTTGCAGAGGCAATGGACATATCCCCTGATATGGGTGAAGGGTCACGAATTCAAGTTATTCTGTCTAAGTACCTTTACTTTTGTTGAATTTTAATTAACAATAATGTCCCATTAAAAAGAAGGGATAAAGACTAATAAAGTTTTAATGTTTCGATTTTTAATGGTTATATTTTCATTCCAAATTTGGAAAAATTGGACTATCGAAATTATATGCGTCCAAACTCAATTACTTTTAATTACTTTAGGGTTGGATATAAGTTTTAGTTATTGTTCGAATGATTTATTTTTCAGGAATTGAAATTGAGTGTGAGTGTGTCGTAAAAGACTTATAATTATTATTTTTAGAAAATTAAACTTAAAATTCCATAGCAGCAACTATTAGACATTTGTTTTAACTGTTAATTTGTTTACCTAAGGATTGACACGTGATTTGAGGAAACTAGAAAACAAGAAGAGAAGAATATGAAATGTCTAAAAGATAAAAGATTTCACAAATAATAAAATTGATGAAAAATATACATTAAAGAATTTGTGTGAAGATTCGAGTACTTGAGCAAGTTAACCCGCTATGATTTTGGCCAAGAACTAGCTAGTGATAATGACTAACTACATTTATTATATTTTAAACTACTAATCAATCTATTGTTAGTACTTCTACTAGCTAGCTTTGACAAACTAAGCAACACAATAAAAATTATCCTTAATTAGTTTACTTTTCTATTATTTCTTTTCTTGTAGTTTCCTAGAGTATGCCTACTGTGATTGTACACTTGGTTAGCCTCTTTTAATTTCAAGTTGATTTATCAAAAATAAATTAAAAAATCTAATCCAGTTTTTGTGTTAATTAATTCGTATATATGAAAAGAGGGTTTCTGAACAGAAGTTACAATTGTGAACACAAAGATTTCTTACTAAAAAGGTCCATTTCCGAGTTGGAAAATTAGGTCTAAGTTAGAAAATGACATTAGAAAAAACAGGACAGAAATAAATTGATGTTGGTAGATATTAAGATAAGGTATATCTGGATCTAAAAAGGTCTAAGTTTTGCTTTGACTTTAGTGTCTTATTAACTCGACGTGAAACAGATGTGTTGGAGCTAGACATCTCTGCAACATTCTGAAGCTAAAAATAGACGCTGCCGTGTTCAACGAATCTTTGATAACGACAAAAACCAAACCACACTGATACTGATCAAAAGATTTAATATCAGACTGCCTTAATGGTCAAGAAACATATATCCTTTTGACAAACAATAACTTAATTCTCATAGGAAGATAGTGTTTGGCGTCAACCCTATGAGATTGATCCTTTGAGTAGTAAAATAAATAGGCTGTAAATTTAGACATTATTCACATATATTTTTTTGACAAACAATAAACTAATTCTCCTTGGAAGAGAGTATTTAATTGGCGTCACCCCCAAGGGATTGTCTGAGTAGTAAAGTGGATGAGCTATAAATTCAGATATTCTATGATCGAAACTCGACAACTAATTAATATTTGAGGCCATTGGAGACTTTTTACTCCAATTATAAAAAATAAATAAAAAAAGAGTATTTGGCCTCCTGAACTATACATTCTGTATTTTTACTGAATTTTAATTTAGGTGTTTGCCACAAATATGAAAGATCGAACTGAAGAATGAAGAATTCAAAAATCATTTTTGCACGAGTTTTTTAGATTATGATTATACTATTCTTGTATTCACAAAATTCTTCGAAAGAATATGTTCTGCACATATCATCTAAATACTTTTACATATTTTTATTATAATTTAAAAATCTATAATCTTCAATCCTATGTTTCAAATTAAAAAAATAATTGCCTCTCAAGCACCCCCTAAAATAAGTCATCGTAATTTCATCCAGAACTTCTCAATAAAATACCTTCTATGTCATTTCAAACTTGCACAATTTTTTCACCCAACACGAAAACAAATTAACAAGAGAAAAATAAGCCCTTTTGCTTTAATTCAGATGGCGAAACTCAGTAATCTTAATTTCAAAAAAGGTCTAATGTCAACCAATCCTTAGAGGTCATTAAAAACTTGATAGAGGTGCCATGCATGGTATCAATGATCATGCATTTTCGGGATGTGGCTAGCTTGGACCATGTTTGTTGTTTGATGTTTAGCCCTTTTTTTTTTTTTTTTTTTGTAGTCGAGGTATCCGACTATCTTTGGGATTATTCCGACCTAATGCCACTAGTATTTGTGGGACTAATTCCACCGTTTACTTATAGGGACTTTGTTTAAAGTCAGAGTTTTTGTGTTGTATGAACTAACTTCATAAAAGTTGATATTGGACCATGTTTAGTTTACATGAGTTACACCACTACATGACCATTATAAGCACTATAAGAGAAAGGACACAACATTTCTGAATTTTAACTTGGGATATCCGTAACTATTTCGCCCAACTACTCTTACTATTATTATTTTTGCTTGGCTTGAACTACTTTTATTTAGAAAAAATATATACTAAGTCTATGATTTTTTCCAAACTAAAGTGATTGAAAGAAATGGTTATAGATGTCCGATGATCAAAGCTAAGTTCAAGCATAGGCGTACTGTATGTTGAAATCTCAAATAAAACTATAGAGATACCGTGTTTTAAGATAAGAGAAAAGACGTTAAAGGTATATAGGTACCTATCTTACTCCTTTCTTTAAATCACTTTATTATTTTAATTTTCTTGCTTGGCTTGAACTACTTTTATTTAGAAATTAAAAATATGTACCAGACAAGTATATCATTTTCCCCAAACATAAAGTGATTTAAAGAAATATGTTATAGATGTCCAATAATCAAAGCTAAGTTCGAGCACAGGCATAGTATACATTGAAATATCAAATAAAACTATAGAGAAACCGTGTCTTAAAATAAAAGAAAAGAAGTTAAAAGTAGGTACCTATCTAGGCTATATTACTCCTTTCAAAAGGTAAAGTAAAGCCAAGAAAACATCTCCTGAAGCATTCACATGCAAAATCCTAGAAGAAGACCAAAAATTACGGATTTCCTATGGGGCCTATTTTAGGATATATACAAAAATTTCCTGGTATGGGTAGTGGGGCAGGGTCTAATGTTATGAGACAAGGTCAAGGTGGCATGTTCATATTGAACATAACTGTCCTCATCAAAATCAGCATCATCAAAGATAGGGCATACCAGGTTGCTCTCCCTCAATCAAGCACGAGGACAAAACCCTAATACCCCACCCCCGCCCCAACCCCCACCATTTACGAGCTACCAAAGGGTTTTTGCAGGTGTCCTATGTTCCCTATAGCATGTGAAGCCCACATGCACCCATTCCATGTAATCAGATTTGTCTACTATATCGATAAACTACTATACGTATCTGATTTTACTTCCTTTTAATGTCGAGGTGATGGAGTGATAGACCAGACCACAGTGCGTTTGCGCATGCAAACACACTCTCCCCCCGAGAAAAAAGGAAAGCTTTTGGTCTCTGAAAAATTTTCAAGAAAAGTTTTTAGAATTCAAAATAATTGAAGTAAATTTACTTGAGTGCATGGGCTTCTAAATTTAAATGAATCATAACTTCTGAGATTCTGAATTCATGGATGCTTTTGAATTTTTTTTTGTTTTTTGAAACTGTTGCATTGACCCTAGCTCTTTTGACAATATACATGATATCTCTATTGCTAACATTTTAAGTTTTTAGATTAGTTAGTGATTAACAATTTAAAATGATATCGAAATAGACAATAAATTTTCTGTTTGAACCTCACTTTCTATCTATTGATTATTTTGCACGTATTGTGGAGGAAAGTCTAACTATATGTGATTGAGCATATTGAGAATGCAAATGATTTACTTAGAAAGATTTATAACAATTTAAATGATAAAGTTATATATATACATATATGTGCGTGTACATATATGTATATGTATATATATCTCCCCATCTAATAAAAGATCCCTCATTTAGCTAAAATGCAAACTTTCTATTTCTTGATCAAATTTTGATGATTCAAACTGTTCAATGTATTTAAAAAATACTTTTAAGGGTATCAACGAGAAATTAGCTCGAAATATTATCATGTAGGGTTTCATCCAATAAGTTTTTTTTATAAAATTGTTCTTGTTATATGTATAAAAAACTGCTTAGATCAAACTCTTTCGATTAATTTTTTGAGCCGATCTCTCGCGGGTACTCTTAAAAATATATTTTAAACATATTGAACGGTTCGTATCATCAATATGTGATCAGAAAAAAGAAGTTCTCATTTCAGCAAAATAAGAAATCTTTTATTAGAAACATAATCAGGAAATAGGAGGCCCCTTATTAGAAACTTACTCTATATGTAGTATTGATGATATGAACTATTCAATGTGTTCAAAATATATTTTTAAGGGTATCCGTGAGAAATTGACTCAAAAAAATATCTGAAAGACTTAATCAAGCTGTTTTTTATAAATGTTATTGGATCAAGTTCTTTTGAGTATTTTTTTGAGCCGATTTCTCTCGAGTATTCTTAAAAATATGTTTTGAACACATTTAACGGTTCGGATAATCAAAACTCTATAAGAAAAGGAGATGTCCGCATTTTAAGAAACGAAAAATTAGTTAAAACTCCAAATCTTGGATTAATTAACTCATTAAGTCCTGCATAATTTGTTTGTTAAGTTAGGATCTACTATTTTAAAAGTATAAGTAGTTAGGGTTCATTCTTTTAAAAGTATTAATAGGTTAGGCTCTTTATTTGACAAAATTACCTTATTATAATTTTATTAAATCTTAACAAATCTTAAAGTCCTCACCACCTTTCGGTACATTAATTTTTTTGTAATTTTTTATTTTTTATTTATGTTTTATTGATTATTGATTTCGATAGGAAATTTCAAAAAAAAGTTAAAACAATGGTGCTAATAAATTAAAAAATATGAAAAATAAGTTAAAATATGATTTGTTCCTCACGATCTTTTGGTACACTAACTTTTTTATAAATTTTTATTTTGCATATATTTTTTTATTTATTATTGGTTTGTCTCGATAAAATTTTTAAAAAAATAAAAAAATTACGTTTAAAAATTTAACAAAAAATAATAAAAAAATCGAAAACATGATTTTTGCCTTCACGACCTTTTAGTACACCAATTTTTTGTGACTTTTATTTTGTATTTATTTATTTTTATTGATTATTGGTTAATCTTGATAAAAAAATTTTAAAAAAATTTCAGAAAAATTATGTTTAAAAATAAAAAAATAAAAAAAAGGCTAAACATGATTTGTGCCCTCACAACTTTTTGGTACACTAATTTTTTATATTTATATTTTTTATTGATTATTGATTTGACTCGATAAGAAATTTTAAAAAATTAGAAAACTATGTTCAAAATTTAAAAATAAAATAAAAAATATGTGAAAACACGATTTGCGCCCTCACGGCCTGTGTATTTCTGCATAAGATACGATAATGAACAAATAATATTATCTATTATAAATTGTCTTATACATTTATACACGACATATCAACAGATAATGTTATCTATTATAGTTTTATCTCTGTATTTTTCATGATAGTGAAAACACAATAATAAATCAAAACAAATAAGGTTATCTGTTGTAATTTATTTAAGATAACATCAGATAAAGTTATCTATTTTAATTTGTACTACATATTTTGACATAATATAAAAACAGATAATGTTATCTGTTGTAAGTTGACATATGTATTTATGCATAATATATTAACAGATAATGTTAGTTGTTGTAGTTGCATTTATGTATCTCTGCATGATAGTGAAAATACAATATAAATCAAAATAGATAAGGTTATCTGTTGTAATTTTTGTACACCAATATTTTTGTATTTATTCTTTATTGATTATTGGTTCGTCTCGATAAAAAATTTAAAAAAATAAAAAA
>JABCMJ010000817.1:0-12336 GCA_014822125.1 Arbutus unedo
AGAGATTTGATAGGCCTTACGCAATAAATTACGAAAAATCTGGACCTTTTTCTTTCCTTTATAGCTTAAATAGTTGGTACTTTCAGTACTTTTGTATCTTAATTAAATGGGTCAAAAGTAATTAATTACGTGAATATGTTTTCTCACAATTTTATTGAGAACTTTATCTTAATATTATTCATTATTAAGTTTATTGTGTTACGCCTTAAACAGATAGTAGTTTCCATATATTTTCCAAATATATTTAATAAGCTTTACACAATTGTGATTCGAGAAATCTAAATATTTTTTTCCTTTCATATGCGTTGAGTCTTAAAAAGCTGCTACTTTTCGTAATTTTATGAAATATCTGATAAGCCTTGTGCAATTTAATTACGTGATTCGAAAAATCTGGGCATAAATTATACATCTTTTCGCTTTTCCTTCACAACATCTTTCACATGTCATAATCTAAAACAAATTCACCGAACAGTTCCATTCAAACCACATATTACTTTTCGTAGTAAATTAGTGTATTAAGATGTCAATTCGTAATTTCATTTTGATTCGATACATTCACTTACAAGATTTACCTTTGGTTTTTGTCTCAATAGGTGTGCTATTCTACGTTTTTTTAAAAGAATATTCATTCATTTCTTTTTTCTCCGAAAAAAAGAGAAAATTAATAAACATAGACTTCTGTGTGTGTCTAAAATTATCTGATGCACGTGTAATCTACAAAGTAATAAAAAGTCCCACATGTACCAAATAATTTTAAACACAACTGTATCTAAATTTGTATACAAAAATTGTATAGACCCCTCCAAAAAAGAGAAAGTCTATAAACACGTACTTCTGTGTGTGTAGAAAATCTCACGTGTATTAAATAACTTTAGATATGTTTGTATTTAAATTTGGGAAAAGTCTTGGTATACAGATGTTCCGGACATATTTGTGTTTGAAACTATTAGATGTACGTAAAGTCTTTAAATTATTGATGACCTCATATATATCTAATAATTTTAAACATATTTATATCCAGATATATCTAGACGGTCTGTGTTCTTAGCATTACTTTCAAATTTGTGGATACAAATTATGAAATTATGCATGTGGACTTGCTCTAGTTGGTAGATACTGAACCACCGAAGCCTGGCTTAACGTGCTCCGGTCCACTTAGCGTGCGCCTTGTTTTTTGTCTCCCAATCGTACGTGTTTCCACCCGTAAATTTCCCCACTCTCTCTCTCTCTCTCTTTCTCTCTCTCTCTACACATATATATACGCATACATCTCGTTTCTCTCTCTGTCTGCCCCTGTATTATTTGCTGCCGGCGCTCTAGAAGCCCTAACTCTCTCTCCATGTCTCGGCGATGAGATAATTGAATCTGAGGTAACTCTTCGAGCCTCTGTTCTCGATTCAAACCGCGAATTTTTTTTTTCTTTAACACTATAAATTTGCCTTATGTGAATCCTTTGCTCGATGCACTCTGTTGCCTCGTGAGAATTCATGTTCAATTTATTTAACGTTGGATTAATTTTTTTTCCGTCTTCAATTTGATCCATTTTCGGACAATATTTGTTGTTGTTTTTTTCTTTTTGATGTTCAGCCTTTTTTTGGGTTGGATTTCGCGGGGTTTCTCTGCAGTGATTGAGGTCTGAGTTAATGATTTCTCGTATTTGCTTTTGTGTGATTGTTAAATTGTAAAAATATGATCTTTAATAAGATCAGTTACATCTTCTGGGATGAAATGAATCGAGGAATAAAATTTCTTTCGCAACTGAAGATCGGAAAATTTGAAGTGAAATATTTCTCCTTGGTTTTCTCAGCAACCAAACGGTGAAGTTTGTTCTTTTCCTAGCTGAGGGACAAATCTAATCAGGTTTTGTTCATTGCTTAGTGAAGTCAGCTAAATTGCTGTCTCTTTGTGAATTGCTATCTCTTTGAAGATGCTGTTTTTTTCCGTGTCAATTTTTTTTTTTTTTTAAGTTCATATGTTAACGATCTCAATTGTCGGCCACCTCTTCGTCCTCTGTTGTTTGTTTTTATTCCTTTTGTTTACGGGGGCTATTTTGGATTTTTGTTTTGAAAGATGCCACCTTTTTTGTTGCGTACAGAGATCAATCTTATGCATGTAGGTTCTTTGAACTTAATACACTTTTCTACATTTTGGTCTGATTTATACGTCTGTGCATCTGTTTTGATTCAGCTTTGGAATACATGCTTCTTTAAATTCCTCGACTTATTACTCTAAAAACCCTTTCCAAAGTTTTGTATCAGTTCTTCCCCATGTTCTCCGATCCTTATTGTAGGAAGAATTTTTTTATAATTTTTTGTGATATAATAGTTTTGCTTCAGCTTTACTTTGTAATTGTTGTTGCAGTTACAATTTCTTTTTCCCCTTTCGTATTTGCCAGAAAGAGGGGTATGTACCATGTACAATCACCTTCTTCAGAACCAAAACAAAATTTTATTTCCCCTATCTTTTAATTGGTTTTTAACTTTTGTTTCCGCAAGATATTTCTGCAGTTGGAGAAGGGTGAATTTGTATTTGCACTTGTTCATTCCATCTGTGGATATAATTGTACACCGAAGGATCACATGTTGTTTTTTTTCCTCAAGTTATTCACTCATTAGTTTTGTCCGACTTACAGCTAACTCTGCTAAGTGCTATTAAGTGTCAGTTTTTCATTTAGGTTGATCTTTTTCATTTCCTCTAACTATTCCCATCCCAAATCTCCAGGACCTTAGCTGGTGGGGCCGGTCAATAGGATCAAGTCTTGCTCATTATCTGGACTCTGAATTAGAAACAGTGGTTGTTTTCCTTTCCATTTCCTTTTCTTCTTCCAAAGGCCATTCTGTAAGTGGTCATTGTGCTTCTTGTGTATATCAAATTTACAAGTCAATTTTCTAATATATGTAAACAATTTGTCAATATGCATCGAATTGCGACTTTGAAAACTAAAGAAAGTTAAGGTTGATTACATTATGCAATTTTGATCTAACGAATGCTTGTCATATTAGCCCTTCAGTCACGTTGGTAGGTTAGAATCCACAAGGGAGACTGTTTTACAAATTAAGGAAATGTGTGATTTTAGTAGTTCTTAATTGTTTGGGAAAAGCTTCTAACCCTTGTTGCATTCTCAGGTATAAGTTAAAATGTCTAACCTCTGTGTCTTCTGATGAGTTCTTTCTTTTTAATCTTCAAGTGTCTTATATCTCTCGTTGATGGTTTTATGTCTTTTTCGCGTTGTTCCTCCTTCAACCCAGTTATTGTGTATTGTGTAACCGTGTGAGGTTCATGGGCTAAATTTTATAGATAGCATGTGGAGGTAGTTAAACTGTATACTTAATTGTTTATCGCCAACATTCACGTACGTTTTGGTTGAATTTATAGTAGCAATTAGTAACACTTTGGAGTAGGAAAGTTGACTTGATTGGTCAGGGACATATGTATCACCAATTTTTCTATATGTTTTTCCATAGATATGTGAACAAGATATATTCGTTGCATGCACTCACACTTTGACTTTCCAACTGAGTGAATGTAGTAATTGTATATTTCAAAGGAATAGAAAACCAGGCTAAATTTTGCTACTTATCTTGCTCATAAAGTGAACATTTCGTGGCTGATCAATCACATGTCTTTTCACTACTTGATTGAGTCCTGGTGCCTGCAGCTATGCAGTCTTCAGGAAATATTTTGTTCTGCTAATTAGTCTTTATCTTTTGTGGAATGAATTGGTTGAATAAGCAGTTTCCACCAGTTTTTGCTTAATGTCTTAGAACATAATGATCATTTGGTAAGAAGTCAGGGAATGACAACTACAGGGTTTTGTAAACTGGGTGCGCTGTAGAACTGTTTGTTTCTGGTTATTTTTTACTACATCTCAAGTACTTTTTTACGCTTAAGATTGCAGGTTCGTTTATTTAAACAATTTTCATGCGGTGAAAATTTACAGGCCGTGCATGGTGGAAAGTTGCATTTCCCCCCCCTGTATGTAGCTGTTTGTTTAGTCTCATTTTGGTCACTTTCTGTCAGCTATAGTGCCCCTCTGATACTGTGATTGTTTCTAAACAGGATGCCACTCATTACTATGTTTTGAAGGACTCAAGTTGTGATAGATTCTTCTTTTGGATACCCGTTGCTGATTACCCGAAGTTATATCAAAATTATTATAGGAAATGGATCGACGGGATACTTCAGGTTTTGTGAGCGGGGGTGGGATGTACCATTTCAGATACATCTAACTCTAGTTTTGTATACGAATTTTGTTTTTGCCCGGAAGTCAGGCAGACTGTTCTTTTGTGATTGATATTTGGTTCTAAACAAGAGTGTTGCATCTTCACTTTTGGTTAATGGACGCTAGGTTTCAGAATTGGGGTTTTGCTGCTAACCCTTCATCAAAAACATTCAAGTATCTGGGGAAGTCTATCCAGGTAGGAGGAGCTGGAGATGATTACTGCACAGATACAGTCTTACGACTTGATTCCCCTGGTTTTTCCATCCCTTTCTTTTCTACACAAAAGGGCATTAAACGGAAGTGGAGTATGATTGATAGACCTATGGGGCAGCAAGTAGGGTCTTCCTTATCCTTGAGGTTAGGCCATTCACCAAGTTCCTCAGACAGTAAAGGGAGTTCAGCTACTGCTTGCACTACACTTTCTTCAGCCAAAGAAACTGATGAGGAGTCCTCAATGGATCTTGACTTGGATTTTTCGCTTCATCTTGGGAATGAGAAGATATCCACAAGCTTTAACCCGACGGCACCTGATGTGCAGCAGCCCAAGGTTGACCTGCAGCTGAGTCTATCCACTGGGCCTACTGAATCTGATATCACTAGTGTCCATTTGAGCTCCAGTCCATCTGAAAGCGTGGTGGGAGTGCCACGGAATACTGTTGGTGGCTTTCACAGAGATGAAGGGCTGAAATCATTTCCTTGGAAAACTGGAAGCCTTATCCATCCGTTGCATACTCCAAGGGAAGCAAGGACTAATCTATTCCTCAATCAAGCTGCAGGAATTCAGGGCCTCTCATCAAGCGTAGTATCAACACCAAAAAGCTCAGTCACCTGTACTTCCGGGATCACACAACAGCAAGTAGTACAGCAGCAGCAACAAAATCAACATAGCACTGGTAGTAGTTCTAAGACATGTCAGTTCAGGGGATGTGGAAAAGGGGCAAGAGGCGCTTCTGGCTTTTGCATTGCTCATGGTGGCGGCCGCAGGTGTCAGAAACAAGGCTGCCTTAAAGGAGCTGAGGGGAGAACAGTCTACTGCAAGGCCCATGGTGGTGGTCGACGATGTGACTTTCTAGGGTGTACTAAAAGTGCTGAAGGACGCACAGATTTCTGTATTGCCCACGGTGGCGGGCGGCGTTGCAGCCATGAAGGATGTGCGCGTGCCGCTAGAGGTAAATCTGGATTGTGCATTCGGCATGGCGGTGGCAAGAGATGCCAGAAAGAGAACTGCACAAAGAGTGCAGAAGGGCTCTCTGGTCTTTGCATATCGCATGGAGGTGGCCGGAGGTGCCAGTTTACGGACTGCGCCAAAGGGGCTCAAGGCAGCACAATGTTTTGCAAGGCGCACGGGGGTGGCAAAAGGTGCACGTTTGATGGGTGCAACAAGGGGGCAGAAGGGAGCACATCTTATTGCAAGGGGCATGGTGGAGGGAAAAGGTGTTCATTCCAAGGTGGTGGGGTTTGTCCGAAGAGTGTGCATGGTGGGACCCTATTTTGTGTTGCGCATGGGGGTGGTAAGAGATGTGCTATGCCGCAGTGCACAAAGAGTGCACGTGGGCGGACAAATTTTTGTGTCCGTCACGGAGGGGGAAAGAGGTGCAAATTCGAAGGGTGTGGTAAGAGTGCACAGGGAAGCACTGATTTTTGCAAGGCACATGGAGGAGGTAAGAGATGTTCGTGGGGCCAACCTGAGTCGGAGTTTGGTCAAGGTGACGGACCATGTAATTCTTTTGCTAGGGGAAAGACCGGACTATGTACATCACATGGCGCTCTGGTTCAAGACAAACGGATTCATGGAGGTGCTACACTTGGATCCATGGTCCAGGACCCTAGACCTAGCAAACCTGTGAAGATGAACGACATGGTCATTGCGGAGGAGGATATGAATTTCAACGTTACGCAGATGGACCCTACTGGTTTTAATTCGAAAAAAATGGGACTTCAGCAAGATCGTCTTCCAGTTGGTGGTGATGGACGTCAATCAGGCCCGGTTTTGGCCCCAGAAGGTAGAGTCCATGGGGGAAGTTTGCTGGCAATGTTGACAGGAAGTTCCGGCCTTGGATCGAATGGCAGTAAAAGCTTCATGGGTGGGCCATCCGAGCCTGGAAAATCCTACGTGGCGCCCCGTAACTGGATGTAAGCCAATTTCACTACCTTGTTTTCAATTCGGGCCTTCCTAGCGTGCTTGTGTTCTGAATAGGTCCTTCGCTTTTGTGGTTTGCTGCATGAGTTATTCCCATTCCATGTTTAGTAGTCAGAAGTTATGAAATGTTGTTCTCTTTGACCACCTTTGTAATACAATAGCGTAAAAATCGATTAGGGTTGTACCTTTTAAGTCTTATTGGGTGTGGGTCGTTGGTGTTCTCTCCTGTATATAGTAGTGTGTGTGGAGTGTCAGATAGTGTTTATCATTATCTTTTATAATAAGGCTCCTTGCTTTGGTTCGGAGCAAATTTCCTTCTGCAATGTACCTTGGTTAAGAACTGAATATTTTTGTTATCTGTTTCAAATATATGTTATGAATCATTATGAATATATTTGTTATCTATTTCCTTATGATGGATGGAAAAATAAAATCAGTTTTGCTGATACAAGTAGCCGTGGCGTAGGTCTCATGATGCATCAGAATATGTAACCTTGTTCATAGCTGTAATTTTGTTTAAACAACCATGCAGCCTTCCTTCATTGCAATGACCATTTTTGGTTTCGCATTAGCTGCGTAAATTCTAAGCTTTTTGCACACTTAGGGTCTGTTTGACCTGTCCAATAATGAAAAGATATATAATCTCATAGGATTATGTGACGTGATTTGACTAATAGTTATGATGTTAGTCGTACAACACTTCCTCAGATACAATATATCCCATACTTCATGCGATAATATGCACGTTTAACTCGCGTAAGAATGTTACCCAAGCATTGGATATGTAACCACATAAGATATATGGTCCATTTCGATTTTCATACCTGGTCAAACAAACACCGTGTAAAAGGCTGTACAGGCTAAAGTTCGCTATGGCTTCTATCTAACATGGAGGAACACCCATACTAGCCGATTTCTGAGTTGAAAATTAGACAAGAACAGAGTCTCTTTACCGACTGTTTGCTAACTTTAGCTTCATTTCTCCCCTTTTCCGAATTACATAGAGGCTGATACACATTGTCATTGGCATGAGAGTGAATTACATAGAAGTCTCGAATACCGGAAAGTGATTTTCTTCTGCTACTGTTTGAGCCGAAACCAGAGGCACCTGCAGAGTATGATGCTGTTTATGATACGTCTCGAGTTTGACTCCCACGAAGAGAAAAATCTTCTGGGGTCATCTTTCGCCAAAGCGAAAGCTTATGCGAAATAGCCGTGGAAAGGGACTTACGGTGTGATCACTGGACGTAAGGTTGTAGTTGGTGAGATTGATTCCCCGAATTATGAAAATATAAATATCTGTTGGATTCAGATGCCTTGCTAAACAGTGCCGGTTTCATAGTTTTTTAGTAGTTAAAACAGTACCTTTTTGATACACAACAAAATTTTCGAGTCCTCAAGTCCTTGTCTAGTAGCATGGGTATTTCATGTCCCCTGGTTTCATCTTTTTTCTGAAACCCTCACCACTAAGAATGATTCTAGTTAGTTGTCAGCAGCATCTGATAGCTTATCAAATCCATCATCATCACTTCAAAATTACACTTTTTCTCCAAGAATATATTCTTTATTTCTAGTGGTAACAGCAACTTCCATAATTTACTCTTAACTCCCATTTCCCTTTTTTTGGCCCTTTTCTTATTCTTACACTCTTTTAAATCACACACATTATACCAAACCCAATAAACCCCAACTCTCTACTATACACCCTCATGCTTGAACTTAGCCATCTTAGAAAGCTCATCAACTGCTTCGACCAAATGATCCAGCCTTGCAACAAACTCAATGAGCAATGAAGTAAAAGTGGCAAGCGACAACGCCGCAGTAGTCTCAAGAGCCTTCATCTTCGGTATAACATCTGCCCCGAATGCTCCATCCTCTTCGAAAGCATCTACTTCCCTAGATGGCCAAGAATGTAACCTTCTCGATTGCTTCCTCATCAGCTCATGGTAAGACTCGGCTTGTGGCGGTGGTTGCATAGTGCCGGAAACAGGGTTCTGGTGTTGATTGGGGGTGTCGGTTTTTTCAAGCTCGGCCAATTGGGTGG
The DNA here is from genome assembly GCA_014822125.1 of Arbutus unedo. Taxonomy (NCBI): domain Eukaryota; kingdom Viridiplantae; phylum Streptophyta; class Magnoliopsida; order Ericales; family Ericaceae; genus Arbutus; species Arbutus unedo. The sequence goes on from JABCMJ010000817.1 coordinate 8,407, forward strand.
AGAGATCGGAGAATGTGGACGAGAATCCGTGAGAGAGTCCAGGGAGTGGTTTCGATGGGTTATTGGGTGGGGGTTCGTAATTGGATGTGAGGAGATAGGAATGCATGTCTATGGCGCGTTGTAGTCGCTCCGTCGAGCTGTGAACCCTTTTTAGGAGAGTGGTTTTTAGGGTTCGTTGCATGTTGTTTACATCGTTGCCAAGGGATTTGAGTAGCTCTGCAGCTTGCTTTGTGGCATCTTCAATTTCGGTCTGAAATGTGATTCTTAGATTGTAAGGGGCCTGAAAACAACAGAAACAAGTTTTTATATCAATCTTGATGTTTTTCTCTCAAAGGAAGGAGAGAGAGAGAGAGAGAGAGAGAGAGTGTTCAATCTTCATATTATTTAAAAGAATGAACCACGAGGCCCGAGGGCTTAGGTCTACAGAAAGCCCAATATGTAATCTACCATTTAGAGGCTTAAGTTTCTTCATGAGAAGATCATAGGGATATCTTGTTAGGTGACTAAAGAGGTCTGCGAAAGCGAGTGTGCTGTCTTTCTTCATTTGTTATATGCAGGTTGTTTCACTCCCTTACTCTAATGAGGCTATAAGGCTATTTCGTTTCATTTGATCCGGGTCTAATTCGGTCAAAGAATCCACTATTCACCGACTTAGGCTGACCACAAAGGAACAACTTATACCAGACAACAAGAGGCATAAGTAGAAGTGTACCTATATGATATGAATAAGAATTATGTAGTCTTCATACGAGATAAAATAGTGGCTGGGTTAGTTTTACATCGCTGATGATTATTGCGTGACAAGTCATGAGTTCGAACCTCAGTGAGTGGATTAACTATTAAGCATTTGATCCTACAGTCCCCATTAAGGAAACCAGGCTTATGGAGAGTTTCCTTCTTTGGACCACAAGAATAAATGAGAAAAATTGATGACTATTACATGTAAAGTCACGGGATCGAATCTCTATGAGTAGATTAATTATTAAACTTTAGGCAACCACGAGGACTAAGGTCTAAAATTATCAAGTATTGTGAAACAGATGAATAAAACACTAAAACTTAATCATGATAAAGGCTTGAACGTCATCGTGAAATAAATAAGAGCAATATAACAATAAAGGAAGAACCTTTTGCCAATAGAACAACCTTAAAAGATGTGTGGATATCTTTGCCAAGTTTCCCTCTTTGGACCACAACAATATACGGAAAATGAGTGACTATTATATGGAAAGTTACGGGATCGAATCTCAATGAGTAAATTAATGACTATATATTTAGGTACTCACGAGGACTTAAGTCTAAAATTGTCTGGCATATGTAAAATGGATGAATAAAATACTTTAAAATTAGTCATGATAAAGTTTCAAACATCATCGTAAAATAAATAAGAGCGATATAATAACCTAAAAGTTGGATGTCTTCGGCAAGTATATATCAATCTTTGGACCACATCAAATGTATGGGAATAATTCCTCAACCTTTTGTTACCAATGTCCTTTCTAACAAATTAGCCTATGGTATATTCTAAATCTCTTGGGACTTGTGATAGGGTACTTATTCTGTTCGATGGGCAGTGGCTTAGCCTATGGTATATTCTTTTCAAAATGCTGATAGGAACTGTTTTATCAATCTATTTGGATCAAGCTATTTTCAGTAATATTTTGAGCTGATTTCTCGCGAGTATTCTTAAAAACATATTTTAAATACATTGAACCGTTTGGATAATTACAATTTAATCAGGAATGAAGAGTTTAGATGTTGGTCTAATATTGGTCTAAAAAAATATTGGTCCATATAGCTTTTCCCATATATATATATACAGAGAGAGATGAACGAGCCTTGACCGAGCATTATTAATCGCCATCGGTGTATGATTAAAAATCATGTTCAGGGTTTAAGGCAAATTGACATTTTCTATCATTTCAGAATGAGTTAAAGAATGCAATAAGATGTCCGTTGTTAGGGAAAGAGACCTGAATTTCTGAGTGAAGAACACCATGAAGAGCCATAACCTCGTATGCACAATAACGTAGTACAGCACCAACTTTGACATATTCAGACCATGGATAGAAGAACCGTCTGAACCTTCCATGGGGTGGCTCCCATTTAGCTGATACAGCCTTTGCAATTGAACCAGAAAAAAAAAAAACAAAAAAACAAATTATTAAGTGAGATCATCATCAGGGCTTTTATCACCCAAATTACTAAAAAAAATTGAAATTCGAAAAAAAGAAATTGATACGGGATAACAAGTTGTACCAAAGATTCTAATTTTGCAGAGGAATTCAAAGTGGATCTACATTTTCGGTAAGCAGGCTCGTCTGGAAACTCATCCATGATAGTCTTGGAGAACTCTGGATGATCCGACCCGTCATCTTCCAAATACTTTCCCACACATTCTGTAATCGTGAAATGAAATAATTGAGAATCTCGAGTAACTGACTAAATTGCTAAAGTTGCTAAAATAGGAAAGAATTCTGTCAGTAAAATGGGTCCTATCAAAAGTCTATCTATTCAGACATGACCATTTGTCAAGCTATGTTCTCTTGCCACTTGCTGATAACTATCGGGTGATCATATGACGTTGACGTAGAACTATACCCAGCGAGAGGGAGAGCACATTTGCAGAACAAAAAGTAGGCAGGTACCAATGATTTTGAAGCCTAAACCATTTATTTATTCTTCCACGAATGTGGTTTGTCCTCTCGTTCTTTTTAAAGTCGAGTTGCGTAATCAGCACAATTCTGTAATCAACTAACTTTCTTGACTAGTTTCTACCGTGAAACCTCCTTTCTTTATTTGAAGGAAGCATGGATTCATGTCAATAGTTGGGTATAAAGAAGAGATTGGTCTATGGAGGGCCAAATATCGAATGTTGAATGGAGATCCATAGCTACATTAAACCTTGTAAGGGTACGTTTTGACTTTTTGAGAACACTCTCATAATTCAAGGGTACGATTCTCATCAATCGTTATATTTTAGTAGAAAAATGGGTTTTAGAAAGTAGACATATAATCTTAAAAGCGTATTTGGTTCCGAATCATATTTGGTTCTTAAATCTTATAAGGATACGTTCTGACTTTCGAGAACATTCTCGTAAGACTACAGTACAATTGCCATTAGTAGTTTTATCTCAATAGGGAAAGGCGCGTTTTAAAAACTATACATGTATGATATCAAATCATGTGTTTTTTTGTGTCAATGATTTACGTACAGGATGCTTGCGATATGAACGATTCGAAATCATTAAAGTGAGCCATTGGGTGGATATAGTAAAAGTAGTTCTTACCTTCAAGTGAATCAGCCACAACATTGAAGCTGCCAACTAGCTCCTTGTGCAACTGCTCCCCAGCCCATATAGGAAAAATGAGCACATTTACTAGAACTGCAACAATCCCTCCGATCGCGATCGAGTACAGCCGCTCCATGGAAGTTCCGATCGGGTTCCCCATTCGATACCCAGAAACTACGATCAAACAATAGGTGAATAGTATGACCCGAAAACCGTACTCATATGGCACAAGAGACGGCCATTGCTTCATTAATGATGTCACAGTCCCTGATCAAATCATATGATTGTTAGCAAAAACATATGTTGAACTTTTGAGATTTTTCTATAATCAAAACTCGAACAAATTCCAAAAACTCTATCAGAGTTTCGATTTCGAAAAAATCTCAAAAATTCAAAGCAAGCAAAATCTAACGTGACAAGACTCATCTTGGAATTCGTTTGGCTACGAAAAAAAATCCAAACTTGAACTTTCAATAAGTTGATTAATAATGTTTGCTTGGTTTTCTTAGTAAAAGAATGTAATTTGTGCAAATAAATTGTTATATCAACCAATAGCTAAACATGGTTACGTTATTCACATGTACTATGTAGGGTTTAACATATGTGTTGATAGTACCACATACATATAAGTATAACA
>JABCMJ010000821.1:0-40719 GCA_014822125.1 Arbutus unedo
CAAGATAGACCTACTGAAACACTGTATTATAGTCCTACTGGTGGTGTGTCCAATTTTACCTAAGACTATAAACCAAAGACTTATATTCTACAAGAACCGATAATCTAATCCTCTGTGTTTAAGCCAAATTCTACACACCAAATTATCTACTATGTAGAATAAGAGACACTCATGCACAATATGATATGATAGAATACAAACATTACCCATAAAGATTTTCATCAAGAAAGGGAATAATTGTTTAATAAATTCAAACAAAAATTAATCAATTACATAAAGCCATGATTTTTAGTACAAAACCCTAAGAGTGTGTAACATCCAAATGGTGACTACAGGTACTCCACTGCCAGCGGCTCAATGTACTCTATGATTTGGACATCATCATCATCATTCTGAGCCTCTACTCAAGCTACTGGCAGAGGTACAACCGGGGGTTTCGGCATAGTAACAATAGCCAAATCCCAGGATTGCTCAAGCGAAGGATCAACTGGGTCGGTTGTAGGTTCAACTGTAGGCTCGGGTGTCAGGTCCTCTGGCTGCTCAACTGAAGGCTCAGGTAAGTCAACTATAGGATCAACCACTGTCTCAATGGAAGACTCTGCAACCTGCTCAGTTGGAGGGTCAACAATCGGGTCATCTCTGGTCACTATGGCCTCTATATCCACCCTAGATCCCTCAATTATTCTTGCGCACGGCTAGACTCTCCTACTGACACATCCCCAAAAATAAACCCCTTAAGGTCAAACTCAGAATCATCCCCATCCTCATCATCACTGTCATCATCGGATTCAGATTCGGATTCGGATTCGTCATTGGCCTCCCTATCCTCACCCTCTCCCTCTTCTTCTTCTTCTTCCTAAATTTCTACCACTACTACCTCTTCCTCTACCACTTCATGTGCCACCCTCTCTGGCCTTGGTTTCTTTGTGGGAGGAGTTAATTTTTGCTTTAGTGGAGGAGTAGGTTTGGTTTTAGAGGGTCGTTGGGTTCGGAATTTAGTAGGAACCATGGGTGCCTTTCCTTTGCCTTTGACTGGTGGAGGGTGTTCGTGCATCCAATCCGAGTCACTATCGTGACTCAAATCATTCCCATTAGGTACGTTAATTACTATGCCCTTCATTGTGAGGGGTATGACCAAAATAGAAGAGGGAAAGGACAAACTCACTCGGTACTTTGATTCTTGGCCCAACCGGACGAACCATAGAAATAGAGAACCACTGTAACGAACACTTTGCTCCAACCCACTAATGAAGGTCGACTGAGAGAGGAGAGAGCCGTGATTGAGAGAGGAAAGAGAACCACTGAGATGAGGGAGATCAATGGTTACACCTTGGAATCGTTTAGTGCCTCTTCAATTTCTTTTCTCACCGTTTGAAATGAAAATAAGAAGGACAGAAGGGTATTTATACCCTTGGTCTTTTTTCTGAAATTTCCTTGATCAACCAGATGGTCATATTGTAAGCCATCCGGGCAACCTAGCTCGCAACATCTCAATTCTACTTCCTGGATTCATAGTCGACTAGATGAACCAAAACCTACCAACTGGATGACTGAACTCTCTGTATTTCTACTTCGCCCACTATCTTGAAGCTCGACCAGCCCAACCGGATGACTTAGCTTGTAGTATTTCATTTTTTTCTTTGTTTCACCAGACCAACCGGATGACTCAAAACCTACCAACTAAATAACTGAGCTTGCAGCATCTCAATATTTTTGAGAGCATTGTGCACCAACCGGATGACTTATCAAATCTGAAATACACACACCCCTACCATTCTTCCAACCTTATATCGTTTGGATACCTATTGGTTTAATTAAGAATTGGTCTGAACAAGGCTCAAAATAAAGGTTTACGGGACTCATATGTGGTCAAATCATGCAATATGGCCTCGAATTATTTCCCAAATATGTCACAAATTGCAAAATAATGCGTCTAACGTGAAAACATGGCTAAACATGGCATTTATTCAAATCAAAGAACAAAGACATCTAGGCAAAAAGGTATGGGATATGAGCAAAATGAATCTCCACTAATATGATCAACTTTCACTCACATTGTTCACCACGGTACATGCTTACACACTAGAGAGCAATTAGTAAATATGAAGCTTGGACATGCACGATTCGTGTTACTCTAAACAACATGCGAGCATATCAGGAGTGACACAAACACTAGATACAGGGGAAATTACACAAAAACAAACCAAATTTTGAAAAATTTTATACAAAAAGGGACTAACCAAAAGCTAAACTCCCCCCCCCCCCCCAATTGAACAAGGCATTGTCCTTAATGGAAGAAGCCAGTTGCTGCTTTCATCATTGGAAGTGCTTTCAAGATGCACTCCTTTGGCTCCAACTTGTGAAACCACAGCTAGTCACATAAAATCCTCACCAGAGCTTTGTTGGACTCACAACCATAGCACATAGCTACACCCATGACTTGGGGCTCCTGAATGTCTCATCCACCCCTACTTAGATCCAATCTTCCAAGATTGATGTGGTAGTGTGTACATCTTGCAAAGACATAATCACCAACTACCTACTATGAGCCAAATGGCCATCAATAACAACAACGACACAAGTTAGCTGGTAAGTCCAAAAGTAAGAATATAAAAGCAATCAGTAAATCCACCACTTCTTCATGCGAAAGACACGAGTACTACTTTTCTTCCTTACCGAATGCTGTGTTTTTCTTTCGTTGGAAAGATAGTATGCGTGGGGTTCACAATATCTTGAGAAGCAGCGCCATCATCTAATATGCTACCCCTCCCTTTGGTGCGACCCAAATTCCTTATCCCCCATTCTGTTTTTAAGCAATCTCCACAGAACTTGACATTAAAGCTGAAAGGTTTGGACAGATTTCTCATGTTCCATGCACCTGCCATCAGACCCAACCTTGAAAGATACTACATACGTAGCTCCGAAAAAGTGGCTATACCAGACTGCCAAATGCCATTCGAGCATGGCAAACACTAGAGATATCTCAATCTCCATAGATTTATAGTCTCCTAGATTGCATTTAAAGCTCAATTATCAGGATAGACAAGATTGGTGAAATCCTCCTCAACTTCATCCGCTGAAAAGTTGTCAAGAAAAGGTTTGAGGTGGTGACCATTAACTTTAAAAACTTTCGGGATTCTCAATTTCTATTATGCCATGTGGGAACACGATCTTGACAATGTAAGGACCAAGCAACCGGGAACGAAGTTTCCAGGGAAACAAATGTAGATAGGAGTTGTACAACAATGCCTTTTGTTCAAGCTCAAAGGCTTTTTGTAATATCTTCTTATCATGGAAAGCTTTTACTTTGGCCTTATAGACATTGGCATAGTCATACACGTCCTTTCTAATCTCTTCGAGCATGTTAATTTGCAGCTTCCTATGGGCATCAGCTTGGGATAAATTGAAATTCAGCTACTTGATCACATTTGCCGTAAACTAGTCTATACGGAGACATGCCTAAGATAGTTTTGTAAGCAGTGCGATATGCCCACAATGCATCAATCAGTTGAGAAGACCAATTTTTACGGCTGGGATTAACTGTCTTCTAAAGGATTTGTTTAGTCTCTCGGTTGGCCAATTCGGCTTAACTGTTGGTTTGCGGATGATAGACAATGGATACCTTATGATTTATTCCATATTTTTTCATGAGTATTTCAAATGGCCGATTACAAAAGTGCGTGCTCTGATCGCTGATGATTGCTTTGGGCATCCTAAACCTTGCTAACACGTGTTCTTTCAAAAATTTCTCCACCATCGTGTGGTCATTGGTCCTAGTGGGGATAGCTTTTGCCCACTTGGACAAATAGTCCACTGCTCGCAAGATGAATTGCTGCCCAAACAAAATGAGAAAAGAACCCATGAAATCTATACCCCAATAGTCAAATACTTCAATAACAATAATGAGGGACATAGGAACCATGTTGCGTCGAGACAAAGCACCCAAATGTTGGCACCATTCAAAAGCTTTGCAGAACTCAAAAGCATGTTTGAATAGATTGGGCCAATAGAATCTACATTGCAAGATTTGCTGTTGTTTTCTTAGAAAATATATGGCCCTCACAAGCTTCAATGTGATAGAAGACTAAAATATTTCTTTGTTCATCATTTGGCACACACTGGTGGACGATTTGGTCTGCACAAAATATGAAAAGCTAAGGATCATCGAAGACAAAGTGTCTCACCTCCCCTAGAAACTTCCTCTTATCCTAAGGAGTCTAGTTTTTAGGAAGTTGTCATGTGGCTAAACAGTTCTCTATATTAGCATACCACGGGCAACTTGTCATCGCAAGGAGTTGTTCATCAGGGAAGGTGTCAAGAATGGATAGCTTAGAAGATTTATCCTCAAACTCAAGATGTGAAAGATGATCAGCCACCACATTCTCAACTCCTTTTTTGTCCTTTATGATCAAGTTGAATTCTTGCAGGAGCAGATCCAATGGATGAGACTCACCTTTGCGTCTTGCTTTGTGGGCAAATATTTGAGAGCTGCATGGTCAGTGTAAACCACGATAGGAGATCCAATAAGATAGGATCTAAATTTGTCTAGAGCAAAGACCACTGCCATCAGCTCATTTTCTGTGGTCGTGTAATTCATTTAGGCCTCATTCAAAATTTTACTAGCATAAAAAATTATGTAAGGCAACTTGTCCTTACGTTGGCCCAGAATTGTGCCAACAGCGTAATTGCTGGCATCACACATTAACTCCAAAGGTAAACTCCAATCTAGGGACTGCATGATCGGTGGAGTTGTAAGACTGGCTTTCAACTTGGAGAATGCCTCCTTACAATCATCGATCCGCTCGAAAGGAGTGTCCTTGGAAAGTAAGTGACACAAGGGTCGCAATATAGCACTGAAGTTTAGGATGAAATGTCGGTAAAAACCCCCGTGTTCGAGGAATGAGCGGATATCCTTCACACAATTTAGAGTGGAAAGATTGGAGATGAGATCAACTTTGGACTTATCCACCTCAGTTCCTTTGGAGGACACAATGTGGCCTAAAACAATACCTTGGGTTACCATAAATTGGCATTTTTTCCAATTGAGCACTAAGTTATTTTCCTCACAGCAGATTAGAACCCATTCAAGGTTGTCCAGGCAAGAGTGGAATGAATCTTCATAGATGCAAAAATCATCCATAAACACCTCCACGATCTTTCGATCATGTCACTGAATATCCCCATCATGTATCGAGAAAAAGTTTTCAGAGCATTGCACAAACCAAAAGGCATGTGTTTATAAGCAAATGTTCTGTAGGGGCACGTGAAGGTAGTCTTTTCTTAATCTTCTAGAGATACCTCTATCGGATTGTACCCGGAGTAACCATCCAAGAAGCAATAGAAAGCATGACTGACAACTCTTTCAAGCATTTGATTAATGAAAGGAAGAGGGAAGTGGACTATTCGCGTGCTGACATTTAGCTTAGTCAATACATACTCTCCAATCCATAGTGACACGAGTAGATATGAGTTCATCTTTATCATTTTTTACTACAGTCACTCTGAATTTCTTGGGAACAACCTGAATGAGGCTAACCCATTTGTTGTCCGCTATCGGGTAAATGATATCGATATCGAGTAATTTCAACACCTCTTCCCAAACCACGTCCTTTATGATTGGGTTCAAATGTCGTAGGGGTTGACAGGAAGATTTAATGTCATCCTCCAAGTAAATATGATGGGTTTTGATGCTTCATTAGGACCAACAACAATTCCTCTTCCTAGTGGACTTCGAGACTAGAAGAGATGACAACTGGAAAATTATCATTCTCACCAAGGAAGGCATACTTCAAATGGTCAGCAAGCATCCTGAGCTCCAACCTAGGAGTTGAATGCCAGACGGAAGCAATTGCAGCCGAGTCCTAGGTAACTCTTCAAACGTGGGCACCCAATGTTCGATGCACATCGCTTGTTCGCTCGAGAGGATGGAGTATAAATATTCCACCTCTGGGGAATCCAAGAAAGCAGCTTCGTCAGCCCTGAGACAAATCGCCAAAGGGTCAGAGAAAAGATGATTATCCATGTGTTCTTGCACTAATGTGTCAATCTAGCTCACGTCGTGGATATCATCATCATCACCCATTTGACTCGAAACATTGAAAATGTTAAGCTCAATAGTCATATTGCCAAAAGTCATATTCAATAACCCATTGCGACAATGAATCACAACATTAAAAGTCGCCAAAAAAGGCCTATCGAGAATACTAGGAGTTTGGGGTTGTGAATTGGCTACTAGGCACGTATCAATGACAACAAAGTTAATAGGATAGACAAAATTATCGACTTGGACTAACACATCTTTGACCAGCCCTCTCGGCAACCTTACACTTCGATCTGCAAGTTCGAGGGTGACCGAGGTTGGTATCATCTTGCCCAACCCAAGTTGCTCATACACAGAGTATGGCAGCAAATTGACACTCGCCTAGATCGAGCAGGCTTTCTCAATTTTCTTTCCCCCAATGTGGATTGAAATAGTCGGACAGCCAGGGTCCTTATATTTAGGCGCTATCAGAGTTCGGATTATCGAACTCACCTGTTGAGTAAGGAATGTCTTCTTGTTGACATTGTGCTGATGTTTTACCGTGCACAAGTCCTTAAGAAATTTTGCATACGAAGATATTTGCTTTATAACAACCAACAAGGAATATTGATCTTAACCTATTTGAACAATTCATATATTTCATGGTGGTTCATCGGCTTAGTTTGCACACGTAACCTCTGGGGGTATGTTGCAAGAATAGGACAGGAAGAAACGGGAGTGTCTCCATCTGTCCGCGAACTGGAAGGCTCATCTTTCTGTGGTCCCATAGAATCAAAAGTGGATGTGGGAACCGGTGAAGGCACAACTTTGGCAGGAATGGTCTTGTCGACCTCTTTGTCACTCCTTAATATGGTTATAGATTTGTCTTGTTCCACATTAAGACCAGTTGGTGCAGGAGTACCCACAAAGTGTTGACTTTGGGGATTGGCTTGAGGTTAGGAAGAAAACTTGCCTTTTTCTTGTTGCATAGCCCCAACAAAAGTGGTCAACTTAGTCAATTGGGAACGAATGTCCCTTATAACCTGGTTATTTTGCTCATTGGTGTTGGTCTGCTCCTGCATAAACAATTGGAGCACATCTTCTAAGCTTTTCTTACCTTGAGGATTAGGACCCACAAAAAGTCCCGGCGGATTGAAATTCTGATTGTTAGGCTGGTACCATGGTGGTCCATGCCCCTAGCAATAAGATTGTGGCTAGTAGGCAGAAGGTTGGTTATTGAAATTGGTATGGCCTTGATTAGAGTAAGGTGGGCCTTGATGTTCAAAGCCAGAGGGACCTTGAGAAGATCCAGCCTGCTCTTGATTTCGCCAGCTGAAGTTAGGATGGTTCCTCCATCCATGGTCATAGGCAGGAGCATTGTAAGATTTTTGCCCCTAGTTTATGACATTAACTTCAGCATGGTCAGTGCTATGCAATATCTCCTTGAAAGCAGGTATAGTAGGGCATTCATGAGTTGGATGCCCTTGATCACAAATTACACAAACTTTCACAGAGGATGCTCCTTGAACTTTGTTGACTTCCAGCTTATCCAATTTTTTCATAATGTGGTCTAGCTTGCAATGGAAATCAACATCATCTCTCAAAATGTATCTGCCCTGTGTTCCTTGACTAGGCATGGGATTAGGGCCTAGCTTTTTGGTGGGATCAGAATAATTTCAGGAATGGTTATTTTCGGCCAACATGTTGAAATGAGCAATAGCCTCATAAGGCTGCATCTCCATGAACTTTCCATTACACATCATACCGATGAACTGATGATTATGTGTTGAGATCCCTTCATAGAAAAAACCTATGATTTGCTAGTCATCGAATCCGTGATGGGGGACCGTGTTCAAGTATTCTTTATATCTCTCCCAACACGTGAAGAACGATTCATTAGGTTGTTTAGTGAATCTCTTAATTTCTTTTTTCAAAGCAGTGGTTCTATGCATGGGAAAATATTTTTCCAAGAATTCTTTCTGCATATCAATCCATGTGGGAATAGAGTGCTGTTTTAAGGATAAAAGCCAAGTTTTGGCCTTGTCCTTCAGAGCAAAAGGAAAGAGCTAGAGTCTTGTAGATTCTATCTGATTGGGAACAGTGCACATTGTATTAACGACATCCTCAAATTCTCGTACGAATATATAGGGAATCTCAGAGTCCATCCCATGGAAAGGAGGTACCAAGTGTATCATTCCAGGTTTAACAATGAACGGGTCCCCTTGGGAAACTAGTTTAGTTGGTTCAATGCATGAAATAATTACTACATGTGCAGGGTTCAAATACTCCTTAATCCTCTTAACATTCTCTCCCTCATTAGCAACCATAGTGTCAGTAGGGTGATTTTGTATTCTCATAAGTCTGTGGGTATGATCACGAGCATAAATACTCATGCACCCTAAATGCATGCCCTACTAATAATCTACTACAGACTAAAATAAAAAATAAGAGTAAAAAAAATATTTACAAGCACTAAAAATACTCACCAAGCGTGAGAACACTTCACGTAGTGAATTTGCCAGCAACGGCGCCAAAAATATGTTTGACCCAAAATATCGTTGTGGCTCTGGTTCAATCACATTTAATAATCCGAACTCCTTTTGCTCTTCAATGAAATTGTATAGTGGAGAAGTATTGGGTATTGATCCCACGGGAAATGGTGAAGTTGTAACCTAGTAAATAGGTGTCGTGCGATTTCAGCGTTAAGGACGCCACTCCTTTTTGCTTCGGAATTGAGAGTATCACTTTTAGAACAAAGGCTATACGAGTAAAGTGATTAGTATGCGAGGAGACAAGGTCTTTTGATTCAGTCCATCTACAACCCAAGCAACTGATATCTCCTTTTCTACACAACCAAATACAAGGTGGCCACAAAATATTGCAATGAAATCGTAACAACAACAGATATGGTGAAAAATGAAGATGTTTATGAGAAATACATCAAAGAATGAAGGATATCGACCTAAGTATTAGATTTCTCAAAAGCATTTTGAGGACACCTAATTAACGGCTTAATACTTCGCCTAAGGTTTCAAGTATGAGAACAAACATAATTTTCAACAAGTTTTGAAAACCCTAAATAGGAGATATCAAAATTTCATAGGTCATGAGATGAAAATCATCTCAAGACCGAGCCTAAATATCTAGCCTAACATTATGTAAAAGAGAGATACAACAAAGGTAAGTGAGAAGAATAATATGGAAAATAACTTACCTTGTATTGAAAATGGTAATAAAATATGGAGAACAACAAGTTTTATCTTTTATATGTCCATGGAGCATTGAGTACGAGGTGGAGAAATGCCAACAACTACTCAAAACTTGAAGAACTGGCTATGAAAAATAGGTAGAATAGCTCCCACCTCTCTCTAGAATAATATCTAAAAACTATTGCATAAAAACATGATGTCTAAAAACTACTCAAAATTCGATAATACCCTAGGAAAAAATCTCCAAAAAGTCCCCCAAAAGGTGACATAAAGTGGTTGCCACTTCAGGCCTCAAGTTGTCTCCCCAATAGTCTTGGCATGGGGCTCGAGGCGGCCCAAAACATCTCCCATTAGTTAGACTAAAGGTGCTGTCGCAATCCATGGCCAACCAAATGATGCACTTTTGGGCCATCCAGATGAGATTGTTCTCTGGATTTTCCTCTATTATTTGTATTCCCAGGTCAACCAGTTGGTCTACTTTTGGGCCATCTGAATGAAGTTGCTTGTAGCATCTCTATCCTTCCTCTTCATTCCAACTTTTGTTCTGGTCTATCTGGATGAGCAAGCTTGCAGTATCTCTATCTTGGTCTGGCTTTTGAGGGTCATCCGGATGATTTAGTTTGTGACCATCCAGATAAGTAGGCTCACAGCATTTCCCTTTGGCGTATGAAATCCTGTCTTATCCGATTAGCCTATTTTGGCTTATCTAGTTGGCTGTCCTAAAATCTTGCAGCTTTGTCCTCTCAGCTTCTAACCTCCAACTTTCGGCCCTCCTTCGATACTTTGATTGGCTCAATGGCTTGCTTATGGCCTTTGAGATTTGATAGGGACTTTCGAGAGTCGTTTTGACCACCCGGGTTACTCCTTAAGCACAGTCAACCCGTAAGGGATCAAGAAATACCTCACGTGCAACATCAATCTTATCATGCATTTAAGTTCACATACGCATGCCAAAAGAGAGGAAATGAGCCAGTACATATGAATATTATGAGCTCATTAGTTGGCAATGTACTTCTTGATGAACTGCTCAGCCAATTGAGCCCAGCTATGGATCAAGCATGGGAGAATAGCACAAAACTAGTTCAGAGCCGTTTCACCTAGGCTCATTGGAAAGACCCTACAAAATAGGTTCTCATGGCCAAAATAGATTATCATGGCATGTAGGGAAATTTTGATGCGAGCCATTAGGTCTGTCCTGTCATTGTAAATCTAAAATTTTGAATGAGTGAATTTTCTAGGTAACGCCTCCCGTTTCATTAGTGCTGACAACGGTGACGCCGCCAGTTGTTGTGATTCCTTTTAAGTCACATCTTGCTCTGGTTGGCGTAACCCCAATTATTGATTCAGCCATTCCTTTATATCCAGAAGGTTTGGGCAAGCTTGGGGTGTCTCGGTTGAAGCCTATCCCTATTGGTCGATGTTTGGGGCGCATCTTGCTGGTAACTGCCTTTCTTGAGGCCGATTTTCTCCCCTATGGCTCTGGTTGCATTGATCATCACGGTGGACTTGCACCATTTGTGATTGCTTTTCTCGTCATGTGCCAACAAAATGAGCCTGATCTATTTCCCGTCTGAGGGCTGTGTTGTCTCATTCTACTTGGCACAGGTAGCACCTAATGCCATCAAGTACTTGGTCCTCTTTCACAGCCTTTTTCGATCACTGTCCTCTATTTCGTTTTAGATTCTTGAGCAAGATTTGCCACAAGTTCAGGATCCTCTTCCGTCTTGGGGCAGTTCTCATTGCCCACCCTCTGGTGCCAAATGAAGCATTGGTGGTGCAGGAGGAGGGTTTACTTGTGGCGGTTCTTAAACCTGTTCACAAAGTAAACTTCCCCGCAAGCCCTGGTGGAGGAATCCTTGAAACTTCTTTTCTTTGACTTTTCGATTTGGAGGTATTGGGGGTGGAGATTTTGACCTCTCCTTCACCGTGTTCCCCTTTGGTAGGTATCTCAGTGGTGTTCCTGCCATGAGATGTTAGCTTTCCCGCAAATGACGCCAATTACAAGTAGGTTGATTTTTCACAATCAAAGAAGAAAACTAATATCTCACTACCCAGCGGGAATGATGCTCGCTTTGTTATGATCTGTGACCCATAAGATAATAACCCATCAAAGAACCCGCCACCACTATAGTAGGAAGGCACTCCGATGATTAAGTCAAATAATGCTCATGAGAGTATCTGTAAATCAAGTTAATATTATCTATTAGAGCTTGAGTTAGTGTGTACCTTTCTTCATGGACTTGGACATTTATTTATAGATTATGTAACTTAATCTCCCTAATTCTCTTAGGACACTGACTCTCAATCAGAATTGTAGTAGGAATGCCTTATGTTTGGTCACTAATGAGATTACTCTAACTTGGTTCTATCCAAGAAATTATCTTCTACCATTAGAGTTCTATTCAACCTCTTATTCCTCATATGAATTGAATTTGGCCTTGGACTTCTCATTCATTTATGATTAGAACCATATCTCGACATACTTGGAGTCCTTTCTTATCTTGGATTTGAGACTACTCACCGCCCTTTTTGGGCTAGTGTTATCTCAGACCACTCTCCTCAGGTCAGCAACACATTAGATCGCCTTACTCAGGTCGGCAACATAACAGACCACACTTTTCAGGTCGGCTAGTCACTAATCCGCCCTTCTCAGGTTGGGTGTAGTAGGAATCATCTTTCTAAAGTCGGTTGTTCTCTCACGTGATCAGCACACACGCCTACACGTGATAGAACTTTCTTCTTGAATTGGCTGAATTATTTAACAAAAAACTTAATAACATTTATTTAAGTGTTACCTCCTTCACTTCTCTTAAAATTGTTAGTCTTGTAATTTCATCATATTGCTATTTGTTCAGAATCCATAACTACATGCTCTTTTGTTAAATCTTTTCTTTGCAGTAGAAGTCTCATATAATAGTATTTTCATATTGTTCTTTCTTAATAGTGTTTCATAGTTATTGATCAAAGAAGTTAGTTGGTTTGGACAAAGTGGGGGAAGGCGATGAATTGCTTTAAATGGAGATTCTAATGTTGTGACAGAGAAGGTGACAGAGTTAAAAATAGAGATATATATTTAGGGACATTGAAGTGTAAAGAGGTGATGGATTACTTCAAACAGATATAACGATTTTAGTGGTGGTACCATGGGTGGTCTTAGCGTTGGTGGATCATGGGTTTGCAGATATGGATCCAAAGTGCTTAGAAAGATAACAGTCGTGACATACGGAGATGGGGCAATGGTAGGTCATAAGCTTAGATAAAATGGGTGAGAAAGGATTAAAAGTGTTGGCCGACGATGGTATAGGGTTGAGTCCGAGGATCACAGTGGCGACAATGGAATACCACAAAGACAATGATGATCAAATTATGAATTAGGAGACCCAACTCCATCACTTACTTTTTGTTGGGGTCTGTAAGGGCCAGAATTTTTTTTTTTTTTTTTTAATATCTGGAATGTTGTTAATTACTTTATGTTGAAATGTTTTGCATAAATTGGACAATAGAATATAGATGAGGTGAAGTGAGAAGTCAAGGAGGGTGGGGCAACCATCAGGTTAGGCTCAGAAACCATCGGCTCGGGCCCTAGGATGATCGAGTTAGGTTTCTTGACCATCCAATCAGGTTTTGGAAATTTTAGACAATGGCCAAACCTGACCGATTAGGTGTTCTCATTAGGATTGAAATTTATACCTGAAAATTTTGAAACTTTACGTCAGAAGCAAAACCTGACTGGTCAGGTTTGGACCATCTGGTTAGATGTTCCGGTCAGATTCTGCTGTGCGAGTTTTCTTCTAAAAAGGGGCCAGATCTGTTATTTCTTTTTGGCAAACTTATCCTTTCTCCAAAAAGGCTCTTCTCTCTCTCTCTCTAGGGGTCTTCTTCCCATTCAAAACTCCACTCTAAATCTTTGATTACTTTTCAAATTCATCAAATTCCTTCAAGATCTACCACTCATATCACTAGATTTGTTGACATTTCAAGCTTGGAGGCATCATCTTCACTTGAGGGAAAATCTTTGAAATTCTTCACCACAATTGTTGCGTGGGGATGTTTTTCTCTTCAATCTATGGATAATCTCAATGTTTTTTCTCATATTTTCTTGATTTTGAATGTTGGTAAGGTTTTGATCAGTATTCATCATGTTATGAATTTTTTTCCTAGGATTCGTTGTTCTAGTGTTGGGTTTGGTGTTTATTTATCGTTATCCCATCTTAGTGAGGATTCTTTTCTATTTTCTTAAAGATGAGTCTACCCTTGTGTTTTTGGTGAAAATCTCATTTGGAGATGATGAGAAAATGGGCATTAGTTAAATGAGTAAATTGTTGGTTTGTGATGTATGAAATTGCCAGACGGGTATGAATTTATAGTTGCAAGTTTGAACTAGAGATTTTAAGCATAGACAAGATGCATTGTGGTCTAGCCTCCGTGTGAAGATGTGCTAGTGATATTGATAAATGAATTACAGTCTAGCCTCTAGGTGGAGATGTGCTAATGACATTAATAAACGAATTGTGATCTAGCCTTCATGAGGAGATGTGCTCATTATATGAACCAATACTAGCCTCCTTGAGGGAGTGGTGCTAGTCACAAAAATTGTCTAGCTTCTTGAGAAAATGGTGCTAGTAAAATGATATACTTCGTTTGGCCACCTTTGGGTGAGGTGCCGTTGTAAAGGAATTAAGTTTGAATGAGACATACGAAATGGTGAAACAGTTAATGACGTGATGGAATAAATTCTTGACCTGTGAAATGGATAGGAAAGTATTGATGTTGAAAGTTGAGGATGTAGTTTCATAACATGTTTATTTTGTCGTAAACTGTTCATGTCACATGCCATAGCATCCTATATTCATATGTTGTGGGCGTTTACATTTCTACTGGGCTTTGTAGCTCACCCTATCTTTTTCATGTACCGTCCTAGACACATAGCATGGAGTGCGTGACATGCATGTGGTGATGTATGACCTCTTTTGAAGACTTTTGACTAGAGTTACTTAACATCTTTATATTAAATTTTTGAAAGATGTATTGTAACTCATTTTTAATTTTGTTCTTTATGTTAACAAGGGAGCGTAAAACGTTTAGCTCTGATATTATATTTTGTAATCTCCTTAAACCTGACTTTTACTACTCATGAATGAGATAATTTGAAACTTATGGGTCATCTATTGGGTATTTGCAAAGTTTTAATTATGATAAATTGTGATAGTAATATGTTGAAAATTTGAGGGCGTGACAACTTGGTATCAGAGAATGGTTAGAATACCTTGAGACCATGAGAAGACTTTATGTCTTATGGGTTTAAACGCACTGCATATTGGCATGGTTTGTGTGTGCTTGCCTGTATAGCATACATTGGCATTGTATTCTGTTTGTTTAAGAGTAGCATTGGCATTGTATTATGTTTGTTTAAGAGTAGCATAGTGTTGTTGTTCTATTCTCTTTGGGTAAGATTAGTATAGTGTTGTTGACCTATGTTGAGAATTTTTCTTATGCTTTGGCCTTGTGATGGTGACAATTTTCTAATTATGTAGACATCTTTCTTACTGCTGTAACGTCATGCCTCCGAGATGCGGAGTTAGATTGGATGGACCTCGAGGTCGTGGCCAAGGCCGCTATTGTGAAATACCATTAGATGATATTGCGAGTCAATAGAGGGAGGTCCCTCATGAGAAGGAGGTCGACGAGAGAGTCAAGCAGAATGTTGAGCCATCCATTATTCTGGGTGCGTTTGCTAGAGAGTTCGTTGCAGTGTTGGCCGAATCCAACCTCTTGAATCAAACCGCCAGAGCCACTGCGGGTAGTCGGGCAATAGATGCCATGCGAGAGTTTCGACGCTTGAATCCACCTCAATTCAGTGGGGTGGGTGGAGACTTTCTCGCGCCGACCATTGGCTTGTAGAGATCTGAAAACTCTTCAATGCATTGATGCTTGTTTAGGATGATTGGAGAGTTCGCATAGTGGCTTGCCAACTTGTTGGTGAAGCCAATGAATGGTGGGAGTCCATTCTTGAGGCATGTAAGGATGCAAGAAGGACCGCTAGGCTAGTTAATCAGGGTGTTAAGCAAGATGTCGAGACTTTGACGTGGGCCGAGTTTGAAGGCCTGTTTAAGAATCAGTATTTTTCGGAGTCTTACCACGAGATGTTGAGAGAACAATTTGAGAAGTCGAAACAGGGTGCAATGACCGTGTTGAAGTATGCTCCTAGATTCAAACCTTATCTCGTTTTGCACTGGAGCTCGTAGCAACGAAAGATCATAAATGTCACCAGTTTGAGAAGGGTTTTCACTATTCAGTGAAGAGACTCGTGATTAGCCAACACAAGATGAGGTTTTCGAAGGTGGTAGAATGCGCAAGGAGCATGGAGATACCAAAGGGGTCATAGAGGGGTGCAAGAGTTTGGGAGTTGAGACAACCCAATGTGAGTTCCATCTCTTCTTCGTCCGAAAATTTTAGAAACCAAGGGCGTAAGCAACAATGGGAACAGTTTCAGTCTCCCAGGGGTCAATCAAACCTTAGGCCACCTACTTTGTTGAACTCATGAAGTAATGCTTCTAGACCTCCTGCTATTTGTTTCTGATGCAACTAAACCGGTCACATTCGTTCGCAATGTCCGATGCCACCAAAGGTTTTCTATACTTGTGGAAAGGAGGATCACATTTTGAGAAATTGTCCTCAAAGCAGAGGTGTGCAAAGTGAGGTGGGTTCAGTGCAACCACTAAGGCAAGGGCAAGAGCAACAACAATCTAGGGATGCTCAGCAACAACGCAACCTCACTTTCATCAAACCACGTCTGTTCAAGGGCCTCAATCTGAGAAATGAACTAGTTCTTGGACACTTTTGCAGTTTTCAAGACGAGAAGGCAGGTATATGCAAGGATCTTGTGTTCCTGCTAGAACTTATAATATCACATCTGTCGTTGCACCTTTTGCTTCTCAGGGCCGTAACTCATCTGTTGTGAGGGGTACATTTCTTGTATTCAACTCTTTTGTGATAGTATTGTTTGATTCTTGAGCACCACATTCATTTATTACTGCATTATTTATACGTGCTTTGGAGTTAGACGCCGATTGACTAGATCCACCGTTAGTAGTTGAGACATCTCTTGGAGGGAGATCACCCATTGACCGCATTTGTAGAAATTGTGTACTCGTTATCCTTGATCGTCACTTTGTGTTCGACTTCATTGTCTTGGGTATGTTGGGATTCGACCTTATATTGGGCATGGGTTGGCTATCTGCTCATCGTGTTACCATTGACTGTTTCAAGGCGACGGGTCTGAATTTGTTCACCTGATAGCGGTTGTTTTGAGTTCTTTAGGAAATGTCGGGAGCCATTAGAGTTGTATTTGTATGGACCTCGAGAGCGAGATTTGATTTATGCCTTGTTAGCCAGTTTGACTTTGGACGACGATGTGTCAGCTCGTGGTGAGTTGTTGTTCGTGGTTCCAGACTTTCCAGATGTGTTCTCGGAAGAGTTACTAAGTTTGCCTCCTAAGAGAGAGATTGAGTTTGCGATAGATTTACTTCTTGGTACTGCACCTATCTCCATGTCACCTTATCGTTTTGCACCGGCCAAGTTGAAAGAGTTGAAAGTACAATTTTAGGAGTTGCAAGACTTGGGCTTTATACGTCCCTGTGGGGAGCGTCAGCATTGTTTGCACAGAACAAAGATGGTTCACTGCATTTGTGCATTGAGTACTGTAAGTTGAACCATTTAACCATGAAGAACAAGTACCCTACACCAAGGATCGATGATTTTTTTGACCAACTCTGAGGAGCTAAGTCTTTTTTGAAGATCGACTTGAGGTCAAGCTATTATCAATAGAGAGTTCGAAAGGAGGACATCCCGATGACAGCTGTTCGCACACATTATGAGCACTACGAGTTCATGGTGATGTCATTTGGACTAACGAATGAGCCAGCAACCTTCATCGATCCCATGAACCGTGTCTTCCGTAAGTATCTCAATCTTTTTGTGATGGTCTTCATTGATGACATTTTGATCTACTCAACTACGGAGAAAGAACACCAATCCCACCTAACCATTATGCTAGAGCTTTTGAGAGAGCACTGTTTGTATGCTAAGTTTAGTAAGTGCGAGTTTTGAATTTTTGAAGTCAAATTCTTGGGACATGTGGTGTCGCATAGTGGTGTGTTTGTCAATCCAGGGAAGGGGGAGTCCGTTATGGATTGACAACGATCGAGCAATATTTTTGAGATCCGAAGCTTTTTAGACTTGGCCGGTTATTACCATCGATTTGTATTTGATTTCTCCTGTTTGGCGGCGCTGATGACTAGATTGACCCATAAAGAGACACGTTTTGTTTGGGACGATGCTTGTGAGTCAGCCTTTGAGGAGTTAAATGACGTTTAACTAGTGCACCGGTGTTAATTGTGCCCGAGCGAGGAATTGGTTATTCAGTGTATTGTGATACTTCTACAGATGGACTTGGGTGCGTGTTGATGCAAACAGGGTGATGGATCAGGGCAATTGAAGATTCACGAATGGTACTACCCCACACATGACTTAGAACTTGCTACCATTATTTTTGCTTTGAAGATTTGGTGACACTATCTTTACAGTGAGAAGTTTTAAGTCTTTTTGGAGCATATGAACTGGAAGTATTTATTTTCTCAGAATGAGTTGAATTTACGACAACATTGTTGGATGGAACACATTGAAGACTATGATTTTGAGTTGCAATACCATTTGGAAAACACTAATGTGGTAATGGACGCTCTTAGTAGAAAACCGAGATCTTCGGCGAGTTTGGCGATCCGGGAATGGAAAGCGATGAGTGATTTAGGGCTTTATGCAACGCATTTTGAAGAGATTTGAGACAAAGTGACATTATGTAATTTGACGGTTCAGTCAACATTATCGACCCAAGTGACTGATGCTCAACAACACAATGTGAAAATGGATGAGTTACGCAAGAAGTTCTTTAGTGGCAATGCGTGAGATGGGTGGATGATTCATACAGGTCAAAGTTTGCACTTTCAAGGAAAACTATTCATACCCGTTTCGTGTCAGGAAGAGATTTTATGAGAGTTTCACAATTCACCATTAGCCGTCCATCTGGGAGGGACAAAGATGTATCATGATTTTCATTGACAGTTTTGGTGGTTTGGGATGAAACGTGAAGTGGTGAGTTTTGTGTCAAGATGCTTGACGTGTCAACAAGTGTAAGTTGAACACCAGTGACCCGTGGGAGAGTTGCAACCATTTCCAGTAGCCGAGTGGAAGTGGAATAATGTGACGATGGATTTTGTTACCAGTTTACCGAGGTCACCGAAAGGGCACGATGCAATATGGGTACTTATGGACCGTTTGACCAAAATCGTCCACTTTCTACCAATTCAGGTGACTGATTCTGTGGAGAAGCTCAGTAGATTGGATATTGGGGAGATTATTCACCTTCATGAGATTCCCGTATCTATTGTGTTCGATAGGGATCCGCGATTTACCACTTGTTTTTGGCAGAGTTTGCAAGCGGTGCTTAACACCAATCTTCTGTTTAGCACCGTGTATCACCCTTAGACTGATGGGCAATCGGAGCGTACAATTCAAATTTTGGAGGATATTCTATGGGCATGCATTATGGATTTTCGGGATAGTTGGGAAGATCATCTACTACTTGTTGAGTTTGCATATAATGGTAGTTATCAATCGAGCATTAAGATGATACCGTTTGAGGCTTTATACGATAGGTCGTGTAGATCACCCCTTTGTTGGACTGAGATGGAAGAGGCAACGTTTATTGGGCCAGACTTGATTGGAGAAACTTCCGAGAGTATGAGATCGATTCACAAGCAACTTTTGAATGCCCAAGAGAGGACAACCGAACAAGTGAAAATAATTTGTCAATGATTACTTACCACTCAAAGTAGACAAAAGGGTTATGCGGATCATCGTCGTCGCTCGTAGTAATTCAATGCAGGGGATCACGTATTACCGCAACGGGATTTGTCACGTTTTGGACGGAAGGGAAAGCTTTCTCCGAGGAGGCTGTTTGATATCATTGACAGGATAGGAAGGTTGCTTACTGTTTAGCTCTATTGCCGAAGTTATCGGGCATACATGATGTGTTTCACATATCTATGTTGAGGAAGTATGAATCGGATCCTTCGCATGTGTTAGAATGGTCTAAACTCGAACCTGAGGCTGATGTGTCATATGAAGAAGAGTCGATACATATATTAGATTCCCGAGAATAAGTGTTGAGAGGTAAGACGATACCGTTGATTCGAGTGTTATGGAGCAATCAATGCAAGGAGGAATCAACTTGGGAATATGAAGATGAGGTCCGGGAGAAATGCCCGCACATATTTATAATTTGATTGATGTACTATTAGTTCATAAGTGATAGTTTGGGTCATGTTTGGCCGCTTTGTTGATATACTGGTTGAGCATCATGCATGCATGAGCTATGTTTCTACATGTGTTTGATTACATGAACTTTCGGATATTGAACTATGTTATAGTGTTGGTGTTGTTGGAATATGCTAATCCGGACATGAAAATTTGATTCGAGGACTTTCTTATGTCTTATTGTTGTGTGCTCATTGGGCATGAAAAATGCATGAGTTATATTGTATGTTAAATTGATTTTGTGATGATGTATCTGTGTCATGCTAGTAGATATTGTTCAAAGGTGTCCATGTAAACATGTTTTGTTTAATTTCGAGAACGAAATTTCTCTTAAGAAGGAGAGGATGTAAGGGCTCGAAAATATTTTTATTTTTATTTTAATATCCGGAATGTTATTAATTACTTTGTGTCGAAATATTTTGCGTAAATTGGATGATAATATATAGATGAGGTGAAGTGAGAAGTGAATGAGGAGTGGGAGAGCCATCAGGTCAGGCTTAGAAATCATCGGGTCAGGCCCCAGGATGATCATGTCAGGTTCTTAACCATCTAGTCAGGTTTTGGAAATTTTGGACAGTGGCCAAACCTCACCGGTGAGCTTCTGGACCTCCCGGTCAGGATTAAAATTTATATCTGGAAATTTTGAAATTTTAAGTCAGAAGCAAAATCTGACCGGTCAAGTTTAGACCTTCCGGTTAAGTTTTGTTGTGCAAATTTTCTTCTAAAAAATGGCAGATCAATTTTTTTGGTAGACTTACCATTTTCCTCAAAAAGGCTCTTCTCTTTCTCTCTCTCTCTCTCTCTTTCTAAGGGTCTTCTTCCCCATCAAAATTTCACTCCAAACCTTTGATTACTTTTCAAATTCCTTCAAGATCTGCCACTCATATCACTAGATTTGTTGATATTTCAAGTTTGGAGGCATCATCTTCACTTGAGAAAAATTCTTTGAAATTTTTCACCACTATTGTTGCTCAAACGTTGGAAGGTCAAACACAGGAACCAAAACTTGAGGTAGAGATATTTTTCCCTTCAATCTGTGGATAATCTCTATGTTTTCATCCATATTTTCTTGATTTTGAATGTTGGTAGGGTTTTAGTCACTATTCATCATGTTATGAATTTTTTCCTTGGATTTGTTGTCTAGTGTTGGGTTTGGTATTTATTTATCGTTATGCCGTCTTCGTGAGGATTCTTTTCTATTTTCTTAAGGATGAATCTACCCTTGTGTTTTTGGTGAAAATCTCATCTGGAGATGATGAGAAAATGGGCATTAGTTAAATGAGTAAAATTATTGGTTTGTGAAATATGAAATTATCGGATGAGTATGAATTTATAGTTATAAGTTTGAACTAGACATTTTACGCATAGACAAGATGCATTGTGGTCTAGCCTCTATATGGGGATGTGCAAGTAATATTGATAAATGAATTATAGTCTAGCCTTCGAGTGGAGATTTGCTAATGATATTGATAAATGAATTGTGATCTAGCCTCCGTAAAGAGATGTGCTCATGATATGAACCAATGCTAGCCTCCTTGAGGGAATAGTGCTAGTCATGAAAATTGTCTAGCTTCCCGAGGAAAATGTGCTAGTAAAATGATATAATTTGTTTGACCACCTTCGGATGAAGTGCCGTTGTAAAGGAATTAAGTTTGAACGAGACATACGAAATGGTGAAATAGTTAATGAAGCAATGGAATAAATTCTTGACCCGTGAAATGGATAGGAAAGTATTGATATTAAAAGTTGAGAATGTAGTTCCATAACGTGTTTATTTTGTCATAAATTGTTCATGTCATATGTCATAGCATCCCATATTCATATGTTGTGGGTATTTACATTACTATTAGGCTTTGTAACTTATCCTATATTTTTTAGGTACTGTCCCAGACACATAGTATAGAGTGCGTGACATGCATGTGGTGATGCATGACCTCTTTTGAAGACTTTTGACTAGAGTTACCAGCATCTTTATATTAAATTTTTTAAAGATATATTGTAATTCGTTTTTAATTTTGTTCTTTACGTTCACAGGGAGTGTAAAATGTTCAACTCTAATATTATATTTTGTAATCTCCCTAAACCTGACTTTTGCTACTCATGAATGAAATGATTTGGGACTTATGGGTCATCTATTAGGTATTTGCAAATTTTAATTATGATAATAATATGTTGAAAAATTGAGGGCGCAATATGGTCTTTCCCCATTTTAGTATGGTCCCCAATAAAATATATATAACTAGCATATTACATATGCCTACTGCACTACGAACAAAATTAAACCAATGAAATTGAATCTAAACAAATACCATGTTATTTTTAGAATAATCGTAACATATATAGGTCGGCATGTATGTGTTCTATAGGTCGGTGTGTGTATGCATTTGATAGCTAGTAATTATCCATACCCAAAGGCATGACGCAATACGTTTCGAACACAATTAAGCTAAACTCTTATTTCCTATGGCACTATGTAAATTTTTTTTGGTTACATGTGATACTTGCCCAGAAACACTGAGACATATAAAAATAACGTTAGGAGCGATGAGATGGCAATTTCTATTTGTACTCATAGGTAATTAAGAAAACCAAATCATGTCATTATTGCATATTTAGGAATGACCTCTCATCTATAATTGTGTCGACATGCGCACATAATTTCTTGTCTAAACTTGTAAAATAAATGAAATTTTTTTTTTGTTTTTATCTATTTATAAAAATTATAATATGCTCGCTTACTTTAAGAATCAGCTTATTATTTTATTAAGATCAAAGTACATTGTTATTTTATAAATAACAAAAAAACTCAAGTTTTCCATTTTAGTTATTATGCTCATGTTATCCATCCCATTTTTTAAACTAAAAAATCCCTCACAAAACAAATTCATAGGAAGCAATGTTTACCTTGGGGAGATGGAGAGATTAAAGTTTGGAAATAGCACTACTCTTTTCAATTTTGGGGGAGGGAAAGTAATAATGGGAAGGTGAGTTGTAAAGATACGGCTAATATAAGTGGAGAGAATTCCAATATTTTGATTTTTAAGGGAGAAATAAAGTTCAGAACAATTAGAAAAACTTTCAATTGTTAGATCGAATCAATTCTACTCGTTGTTGTAAAAATGACTTTTTGAGGGTCTCACACCATCCTCCCTTTTAATATAGATAACCTCGAAATTTGTCTTCTAACCACGATTTTGTTTATTTAATTACACCTATACTTGAATCAATTGACCAATTATGTAGTTATACTAAAAAACTAAATGTCATGCTCGACAATCTTCCAACCCCTCTCACGAAAAAGAATTGTTGAACAGAGGAAAATGATTTCTTGACTTGAAATGCTATGAAATAGAAAGAAAATTTAATAGTTGAGACTTATTTGAAACTCAGAGTGGAAACCTAACATAGAGTTCGCTCAGAAATACGATTTAGCTTTATAAAAATGACTCCTTTAGAAATATGGTCTCGAAAAATAGAGATGGATTTGAAAATTTATTGAAACGTGTTTGGAAGGTGTTAGGCACCCAACATTACCCTTTCGGTACTTAATTTTTTCATATGAATTCTATTTTATTATCCTTGGCCAAAGTAAATAAACATCGAGTGATTGAATATACAAAAGGATAAAATATGAAACATAATGCGAAGGCAAGGCCACGGCTTACACAATTCAGTACCCGGTGACAAAATTGTTGAACCAGGCATATGTAAAACTTTGACCGAAACATGGTATGTAAACTAGTGTCTGTACGTCACGTTTCTATTCCCGAGATGCCAGGTACCTTAAATCCCCAGCGTAGGAATTTTCAAGTTTAATAATAGCTCGATTCTATTTTATTAATGAATTATCGTATTAACCTTTCTTGAAATTGTAATATGTTGTCTCAACCTAAACCAAATCAGTTATTATTACAGTTTCATTCATTTTTGCTGACTACCTATGTCACTAGCATTCCGGAAATTTCAAGATTAATTTGGTGTAAAGTGTCAATGTCGTTCTCATAATCTTTTGAGAAAGCATGACACGCAAACCGATATAAATCACTAGTTTGCAAGACATACTTTCATTTGAGATTATCGGGACTAAAGACCAGAGGACATGGATAGCACAACAACAATTCATATTTCTCAGTTTTTAGGCAGGATACATATTTGCTTAAATTTATTTTTTGTCTACAATCCTTTTTTCCGACAGCTACTCAGTTCTCTGACAGTCCAAATTACAAAATATAGTAAATGTCACTTCGTTAACAATAATCCGTTGCAAAAAGATAACGTGCACCGCCCGTTAAATTTTCATTTCAAAATACTGGCTACTAAAACACCTGTTTTCGCAGAATTTCGAGATTATCGAAATTTTAGCCAGATGATATGGACAGCATGTCAGCATAAACTAACAGCGGTTATTCATATTACTTAGTTATGAAGTAACAAATTTTTGTTAACTAATTTTACGAGAAACGAAAAGAAAGATAATAATAACTATTATGCAGAGACGAGAAAAAAAAATATGACATAGAATAATAAAGAAATTACGAGAAAATGGGAGAAGGGAGAGGTTAGGAGTTAACTCCAGCAAGTACCGACGTAATCAAGTGATACGCCGAGAATGCAAACACTGACTCCGAGGAAATTTGTATAGCGAGAATCCTAGAATTCTCGTTGTAAAAAATTTCGGTCAACTCAAAATTATGAAAAGTGTGCTAGCTTTATACCGACTTTGACTATCGTGACTTTGACCACGGAAAGACGACGTCCTGACATTCTAGAAGTGCAGACTAAAAATCTATAGAAAAAGACTAGAGGTTCTAAAAATACAGACTAGAGATGAGGACATAGTTTTTTCGGGCACAATATTCACATTAAAAATAAAAAGAAGATATGAGCAGAAACTAGATAAATAAAGCAAAATTTTAAGTAAAATGGCTGTTGCAGCGCTACCTTATATTGATATCAGAATCTGCCGATTACAAAAATATAAAAGAGGCATGAGAGACAAGGCAAAATCATAACTTGGCCTAGCAATGGATATTGAATCCTAATGACATCTCGAGCTATGCTAAAGTGAAAATACGTTTGGATCTTTCGAATGATCGAAAACAAAATGGGCAGAGCCTCTGCTTATATTTGGATCACAATCCTAACAAAAAATCCTACCCTAATATTGTTCTAATATTAAGAGATCGAAGCTAGAAAGCTGAAAACGGCTCGAATGAAGAATACTCGAATGATTTTTGAGGGTATTATGCTCTTTGTTTTTATTATGGAAAGTGAAAAATAAGAAGAAACTGAAGAAAAAAAGTACTCGCTTCATTTCGTTCTCAGGTTTTTGTCTATACCTGAGATTTCAGCTAGGGGGTTAAGGAAAATATTTTAGGAGAGGAGCAAGTCTTTGGAAAAATCTGATCTTCAATTGAAAGGCCAATCCTTATATTTATAGACAATCCTAGCCAATAGGATGCCCATAACATTTTGGCCAGACCACCATGTGTCACACATGAACCCTAGGTGTGCCCCACATGCGCCCTAGGTGCTCCCCACATGCGCCCTAGGTGCACCTTGTTGACTCACGGGGTGCTAAAATGACCAAAATGACCATGGTCCTCCAGCGTGCACTAAGACACTAATTTTTGACCAAGGAACTTCAGAAAAACTCATATCGGACCATGGATGCAGCCATCAAACTTGTATTAATGCTCTGATCAATAATATAGGCCTCTCAAAATTTAAAAATATTGTCTCGTAAATCATGCTCTCAAATCGTTGTCGGTTGGTCACTAAATGTTTTAAAATATGACTTCTTGACCTATCGATCTCAAATTGAACCCTGAATATGGTCGTTGACCTCGTATCGACGCGTTGATCAATAATACATGTTTGTTTAAATTTTAAAATGTTAGCTCAGAAATTGTGCTTCTAATGCCTCGTTCTGAACAACCAAAAATTGTAATGTTGTTTATTTTTGTTCTAGTCATTGTCAATGGACTTGTATCGTCATACTAGCCAGTAGTATAAGATTTTTATGATTCGATGAAGTCCTCTCGCAAATGGTGGTATCAGGCCCTGGTCTATGCAAAGAAACAAGACTCTTTGTTTGTCGATTTACCGAATTTGTTCAGGTTTGCTCCTAAAAGGTTCAATTGACCTTTGAGGCATTTGAATGATATTATATTGAAATTTTTCATGAAAATTGGGATGGTGAAGTCGCCCTGACTTAATTAGATATCATCCCATTCTTGTTAAACTAGAAGGGCAAAATTGTCATCTATGTTCGAATCTCTCTCGGACCTCCTTCAAATGGCCTGACTGATTCTTGAGACATGCTGAAACTCTGACATTTACTATGGAGATGTTCTGGACTGATTACGTGATGATGTGAGATTTGTGTTTGCTGAATCAGCCCTTCAAGGGTAAAATAATCATTTGCACTTGGACTTCACTGAATCTATTGAGATGGCTCGATTTACTTTACAATTAGGCTAATAGGCCTTTATAATACCCGAGCATGTTTCTGCTGAAAAATTTTGGCTTCCTGAATGTCTTTTGCACACTCTGACCCTCCAAGGGTAAAATTGTCATTTTACGCGTTCGGCTTCTTTCAAACTTTTTCGAGCATCATGTTTTGACAAGTATTGAGTGGTGGGGAAAATTGTGTACCAATAGTTGCCACTCTTGGCTCGTTTATTAGTGAAAATAAAGAACAGACAAAGAATATAAGATAAGACCTTTTGTCCTACTGCAAACTGAACTGTGTTGTGTTTTTATTTGGG
Organism: Arbutus unedo; assembly: GCA_014822125.1. Taxonomy (NCBI): domain Eukaryota; kingdom Viridiplantae; phylum Streptophyta; class Magnoliopsida; order Ericales; family Ericaceae; genus Arbutus; species Arbutus unedo. The sequence continues at coordinate 26,373 of JABCMJ010000821.1, forward strand.
AATCATCCGGGGCTCAAGGTCACAAAAAATATTCTCTAGACATGATAACGGTCATTTAGGTATTTCTTGCCATTGTTTAATGAAAGAGTCTGACAGAGTATGTGTTCAATTGAAATACTTAAGTCTAGAACGAATGTTAACATTGGTCTTGGTCGCTCACGAGATTTTAAACGAGACTTGAAAACTTTGAAAAATTCACTGAATCGTCTATCTTACAGTTGTGAACTGTTGATTCTATCGGTGTCCTAATCATTATTGGCTGATGCTATCAGCGTCCTGATCGTTGTGAACGACAGACTCCGATATACTTGGTTATTGGCTGATGCTATTGGCGTTCCGATCGTTGTGAATGATGAAATTCGATATGCTTGGTTATTGGTTAATGCTATCAGTGTCTTGATCGTTGTGAACGACAAACTCCGACATGCTTGGTTATTAACGTGGTAATTATCACATATGTCAGGTAGCACTTGTGACGATCTGAATGGCAATGCTTGTGTCGACCCTAATATTTGAAATACTTATGGGCAATGTTGCAATGACTTGAGTTTCATATTTTAACTTGAGAATTAAAATGAATTTTGGACATGCATGAAAGTTGTTAGACAGCGATGTCAGAAACTTAAGAATTAGTCATAAATGTTGATTCGGAAGAAATTATTATTTGCGTTTCACTCTGATTTAAATTCTGCATTTTCTTATTTGAATGCTTCAGCATATTATTAAAATCACATTTTGATTTTTATTAGGTAATCCATTTTTCAATCATTTGTTTATGCCATTATTTTAATCATGCATCATATGATATATTGCATAAATTGAGTTTACAGTAAATTTATTTATTGAACTTTATCGCTCATGGTGTAAATTTTTCTTACCCCAAATTTTTCATGTCAGGTGTCGACGCAGATTTAGCACAGCTAGATTCCAAATCAATAACGATGACAACTTACCCGAGAAACACCCGCTTGCACCCGGATTTACCAAGATTATTTTTAACTCTGGAAAAACTTCAACCTTTTAATTAATATCTTTAATTTTTAGTAATTATAAATAAACTCTATTTTTGTTATGTTATGAAATAAAAAATCAATTTGGTTCTGTTAATTTATTTTTAATTTAACGTCTCCGAAATTTGGAGCATTACAGACAAACACACTCATTTTCTTATCGATATTATGAATTTTTTAACATAGGATTTGCTTATTTGTTTCATATGACTTGGATAGTGAAATTTATGAAATTATACATTTTATTTTATTTTAGACTAGTTTTATATTATTTTTTAAAACCTTTAGATTTATTTAACTTCAAAAGTACATTAGTCAAATTACGTAAACGATATTGTTGTATGTAAGATTTTCACTTTAGACGATGATAATGATTATAGAGAATTGATGTTTGTTAGTTGATTGAAGGGTTAAATATAAATCTTTTAAGGGTAAAATGCACTGATCTCCCCTGAGGCTTCTAACAATAGAAGGGACCTCCCCTGTGGTTTTAGAAAATACACTTACCTCTCTTGAATTTTGAATATTGCACTGTTTTTCCCTCGCCCTCCAATTCTGTTAAAAGTAGGTTATTTTTTGCTGATATCATCATATGTTTTTTAAAAAATGGCCAAAACACCATTGTATATGCTATAAGAAGGCTGGAATTTTTTTAAGGCACTTTACATATCTCTTCACCTCACCAAAAAATAAAGATAGTATCTGAAGGTTTTAAAAATATAAACTGAAAACAAATTTAAAATTGTCTCAACTAGAGATTTCAAAAACAAAAAAAATGAATAAATTTGAAAAAAGTTCGAAAAAAACAAAAGTAATCTAAAAACAATGTTCATTTTGACTTATTTTTCATCTTTAATATTTTTTAGCTTTTGAAAATAATTTTATAATTTTTAAATTCGTTTCGTCAAGACGAACCAATAATCTATAAAAAATGAGACAAAATTGGAACGTCAATTTTTTGTCAATTATTGATTCGTCTCAACGAGAAATTTCATAAAAGTAATAGAGTATGAATCAAATTTGAAAAAAAATATAGAGTTTTTTTTAAATTTATTTTTCGTCTTTAGTGAACTTTTTAAACATAATTTTATACTTTTAAATTCCTTTTGTTAAGATGAAATAATAATTTATAAAAATTTAAGATAAAATTGACAAATACAAAAAAAATAAACAAAGAAAAAAGTTACAAATGAGAAAATTAGGTCAAATTGGGTGAGTTAGTAATTTTATTTTTGTTTTTTTAAGATTTTTCTGCATTGTAAATTCTAACAAAACAATTTTAAGTGTGAGACACTACTTTTTTGGTAAGTGAATACCAAAAAAAGTGTCAAAATTTAATTTTTCATTAATTTTTTATTATTTTCTAACAGTTGAATAAAAAATAATAATAAATTTAAGACTCGCTTTTATATTTAAAAAATAAAATAAAATTCACGAGTTAAAAATAATATATTAACAAATTGGGATAAAATAATAATAAATTAAAAACATGCAAAAGCAAAATACAAAAAAAAAATTAAAGAAAATAATATTCTTATTCACTGTCCACCTTGAAAAATAAAAGTGACTGATACTGTTCATTTTAATTCCTTTTAGTCATACTGGTTGAATTTATTCTTGAATTTTTTTTTAAAATTTCACCGTTGACTGAAAAAAAATATTTCAAAATTAATCGCGAAGTTAAAATTTCAACAATGACTCCAGTTTACTTATGTATAATTAAGGGTAAAAGAGTCATTTTATGGGTAAAAAAATATTGTCTGTCTAAAATTAACAACATAAATGAAACAGTGCAATACTTTCAAAAGCAGAAGAAGTTAGTACATTTCCAAAATCAAAAGGGAGATTCCTTCAATTGTGAGAAACCTTTGGTGTTATATTTTACACATCTTTTAATTAGGCTACAACTTTAAAATTTCATTAATAAACAATGATCTTCTTCCATACAGTGCGGACATAATGATGATAGAGCATTACCGTTATGTAACTTTTTAATGAGTTCTTTGACATTTCTACTAAAAAAATATTTCTTATTTTTCTTCCATGTTTTAAAAATAGAAAAAATAATTAGTTGGATGCACTTTTTTTTTATAGGTATAAGTAGATTTTATGTAACGTAGTAAAAAATTAAGTTTTACAAAAAGAACTTCATATTTTATTAGTATTTGTTTATTTGTTATGATAAGTAATATAATTTTATAAATATTGCAAATTATGCTATCAAATATTTATGATGTGTTTTACCGAGAAATGCTATTCGCAAGGAAGCCTGCAGGGAATCGTACAAGGATCACATGACGGGGTCTTTCTTTGTTTGAAATTTTTTTTTCTTTTCCCACTCTTGCCATGTGATCCTTGTGCAATTCCTTGCGGGCTTCCTTGCAAATAGCAAAACCCGTGTTTTACTATATGTTTTATTACTCTTGTGCATAACACAACATCATTGCGAGTAATTTCATGATAGGGTAAAATGCACCGGCTTCACCTGAGGTTTCAAATAATTACAGGGATTTTTTTTGAGATTTTTAATAATTACAAGAATCTCCCCTAAAGTTTGAGAAAATACAATAACCTACCATGCTTTTGAAACTCTTACCCTCTTTTCTCCTGCCGTGAAATTAAAGCTTACGACATTAATTTAGGTCGTGAAATGTCTATTTTACCTTTTAACTATGTTGAGGAGTATTTTTACTGTCGGGTAAAATGCATTGACCTCTTTTGAGATTTTTAACAATTACAGGAATCTCTTTTATAGTTTTAAAAGATACACTTATGAATTTTATTATTATTTTAAATAAAATAATCTTTTTATAAAAGTAAATCTTAGTAATGTTTAACTCCAATTTATTATTATTTTTTCCCTGTTCAATTTTTAGGAAATAATAAAAAATAATAAAAAATTAAATTTTGACACTTTTTTTTGTGTTTACTTATTAAAAAAGTAGCGAGTTCCACATTTAAAATTTTTCTGTTAGAATTTACATTGCGAAAAAATCTTAAAGAAACAAAAAAAAAAAAATAGAACTAACTCTTTATGTCTAATTTGACATAATTTTCTCATTTGTAATTTTTTTTGTCTTTGTTTAATTTTTTTTTGTATTTGTCGATTTTGCCTCAATTTTTTTAAATTATTGGTTCATCTTAACAAAAAGAATCTAAAATATATAAAATTATGTTAAAAGTTTACTAAAGATGCAAAAAGTTTAAAAAACTCAAATTTTTTTCAAATTTGATTAATCCCTTTTTACTTTCATGAAATTACTCATCGAGACAAATCAATAACATACAAAAATTGACACGCTAGTTTTGTTTCAATTTTTATAGATTCTTGGTTCGCTTTGACGAAACGAATTTAAAAAGTATAAAATTATGGCCAAAAATTAAAAAAATATTAAAGACACAAAATAAGTCAAAATGGACATTATTTTTATATTACTTTTGTCTTTTTTGAATTTTTTCAAATTTAGTTTGTATTTTTTTATTTTTTAAAATTTCTAATCAAGATAATTTTAAATTTTATTTCAGTTTATATTTTTGAAACCTTCATATACTACCTTTATTCTTTGGTGATATGAGAATATAAGTAAAGTGACTTTGTAAAAAAAATTATAGCACAATCAATTATATTCCTATACTAAATGATATATTCAAAACTGAAAAAAATAAAATTACATTCATAAATAAATAAACAATCAATTAATGCATTTGTAAAAATATTAACTCAAAAAATAATATATGTTTAGTAGGTGAGAGGGTCAACAAAAACAAATAATGTGTGCCATAAAAAGAATGTGAGTCTTTTTTATAGCTATGAACAAGGGTATTTTTGACATTTAGATAAAGTACTCTGATGATATAATAACCTAAATCTAACAGAAAGTAACGAGAGAGGGGGAAAACAGTGAAACACTTTGGAAATTTTTCCAAATTACAGAGGAGGTCTTTGCAATTGTTTGAAACCTCAGGGGAGATCAGTGTTTTTAACCCTAAGTAATAAAAAGATGATTTCTGCGGGTGTACTTAGCTAAAAACTGGGTGTCAATAAGGATCCCCCTTTCATGAGTCAGCCGCTCGGTTCAATTTACCATTTTTTCACTGCCTTTTTAATATTTCCGGAACTCAGATTTTGAGAAATAAAAATAAATAAATGTACGAAAAAAATCAATTAATGAAAATAAATAGATAAACAAATAGACGATGGCCACCAGACACCTATTTGGTTTCCAAAATATACAAAGGACCATCAGCGTTTGTGAACTCTCTCTCCTCTCTCTCCTCTCTCTCTCCACTGATTTATCAGGTTTGCTATCTGTACCGCTCTCTCTTTCTACGTGGTTTCTATAATTGTTATTATTTCCTCAGTTTATGTTCCTCTTTTATTTTCATTTCTGCTTCCCTCCGATTTTTCCAGGCTGATTCCCATGTGCCTCTTAAATTATAATCTTGTTCTTGTTTTTGTTATTTTCTGATGACGATGATGACAATAGTAATTTAACATTTTTGTGTTCTAGGGTTGCAATTGGATTCCTGATGTCCTTTGCTCGCAAATCCCTTTGTGGGCATTGATCGAGTTTGTTGGTTCGGTTTTAGGGTTCCTACTTATGTAGTTATTGGTCTGAGAAGAGGGCTTTTAACGGAAATGGTACATGTTTGGGTAAGAGCTGGAAGATTGTAACCTTCTGTCACCCGATTAGTTTTGATCATTTGATTTGTATTTGGATCCTCTTACAGGATAAGGGTGTCGTAAATTTCTTTGGTTTTTGGTCGCTCTTTTCCGTAAAGGTGGGGTTTGTTATTGATATTGCTATAGTTTTTGAGCTTATTCTCCTCGTGTTAGCTTTAGCCTTTTGGTGTTACAGAAGACAGACTATCGGGCACTCTTCCTGTTGGTTTGATCAAACCATATGGATCAGTTTTTTTTTAGGGTGGGGAAAAGAAACAGCCAAATAGGATTGTCATTAGTTTGGCTTTTGAGTTCGAGTTTCAATTGATACAAGTGCCTTGTGCTGCTTGGAAGTATTGATTGCTATTGCCCAATTTTAAGGGGCTGTTTCTGATTTAGGAGGACAATCACTTTGGGGAAAAATGGAAGATGACAATAATTTGGTCACGGGGAGCGATAACTTGCAATTGGAGACAGGGGCAAATTCCGAAGAGCAATTCTGTTCTGCAATGGAAATGGATGAGAGTGGAATTGCTTCAAATAATGAGATGGTAGCTTTTACTCCAGAGAAAGGTGAGGCTAGTGATGTGGTATTCTCAAGAGAAGCACCCCTTGTGAGTAAAGAACCAAGAATATCTGGGGCTTGTACTTGTGGGGCGAAGAAACTCAAATCCAGAATGGTCAGTGATGCATCTGAGCTTAGTGGCGAGAATGAGGAGACTGGGCATGAGAAGAAACTCAGTAGGCAAGACAGAATCGAGCTGGGGCGTTTATTTCAGGGCGCTGTGAGTTCCCATGACTGGGAACTTGCAGAAAGTCTGGTGTTGTTGGCAGATCCACAAACACTCAATGATGCCTTGTGCATTTCCTTAGATTCTATCTGGTTCTTGAGCACACAACTGGAGCTACTTGGGATTACTGGATTAATTAAGAAGATTGTTGACAGCGGTGCTTATGACTTCACAAGAGCTGCTCTAAGGACTTCTTTCCTTGCCTCGTGTGTTTCTGCCTGTCAGAGCAGAACAATGAATTTGGCAGATACAGTAACTGTAATGGCCCAAAGGTAAAATTTCATGTGCATTTTGTTAAGTTTGTGTGGCTGAGATGTCCGGTTCTAATTTCGAAAGGGGTGGTTGAGTAACACCGAGGAGTAATAGATGAAAAGTCTGATAAGTAACTCTTATGGGTGAAGTTCATTGGTTATCGATTTATTTTTGCTTGTAGAAAAATGTTGCGGTAACTGAACCTGTCTTTTGCAGTATTTTTCTGTGCTATGATGCCTGATAATATTCACTTCAGAGTGCTTTCCGGCAAGTTCATTTTTTTTTCTTGATGCCATATGCTAATGTTTGCGTGTTCTGCATCTTCTCTCCCTAGTAACTTCTATTTCATCAGGGATAGAAACTCCTAACTAGCTCTTTGAACAAAAAGTATGGTATTTTGTTAGTTCCATTATCGTTGCTTTTCCTTTGTTACCATTTACATTGATAATAATAACAACAACAATATACTCACCCTCGCAAACTTTTACCATTTTATTTTCTCTATCATTGTTCGTACAGTTATTTATTTGTCAACATGAGTTTAAGATACCTACAAAAATTAAATCAGAGTTCACAAAATTAAAGGATTGAGATTTTGGAGAGAAAATAATAAAAAAAATAAAAAATAAAAAATATGATTAGAATCTATAAATTATTATAACTTTTAATTGATATCATCTACCAACATAATTAAAATTATGAATCAATAAAGTGGATCTTTTATAGCAATCAATATATATGAAATTCAAAGTCAAATTCAAATTATGTTTGAGTGCATGTCAACTCTTTGAATTGTAAAGTGTGGTAACAAAGTACTGAGTTGATGTTAATATGTGAAGTGTCTATTGGAGATGCTCTTTAGTGAATATAATGTTTCTTGATGTGTTGTCCCCTAGCAAATTGGTAACATATTAAATGTTTTCCCGCAAGTGACGACAAGGTTACATTTATGCTATTTATCATAGTTGATGGACAAGGGTTTCTCTATTGAGATGAGTTACAAGTTTAGTGCTCTTCCGTTAGGAGTTTTGCTAGTATGACACATCTTCCTATTCCACTAATATCTTCATAAGCATGCAATATTGGCATTTGGAGTTCTCAAGCTTTTCTAACCCACCTTTAGGTAATAATACTATTCAGACAATTGGGATGTTTTTTTCTGTCCTTGTTTTGTTGATTCTTGACTTTCAACTGTTTACATTGATATGAGTGATGTTTTGTCTATTCTAGAATGAAGAAAATGTGCAACTTTATTTTACAATTACCTTCTTGGCAGGTTGCACGAGCGTCTCCAGGAATGCAATGGTGATGAAGTTCTAAAGGCAGAAGCTGGTGCCAAGGTCCAGAAGTTTACTGAATGGGCTTTGAAATGTATAGGCTTCCATTCTCGAAGCCAGGGGAATAGGGATAAAGTGGTTCAAAGTTCTTCTGTTGAGATCCAACTCCAGTTATCTGCATTCAAAATATTCCTTGATCTAGCAGGCAACCAACTTACTGGGAAGGACTTCACGGAGGCCTTTGATGCGGCTTGCTTTCCCCTTACTCTCTTCTCTAGTTCATTTGACCCTGGCTGGGCATCGGGAATATCAGCAACTGCAATTCAAGGGTTGCTAGGCATGTTGGTAGAAGGAGGTGCTGACAATGTGAACCAGTGTTTTCTTGAAGCCTCGCGTTTTGGCAGCACGGAACTCGTTCGCATATTGTTGCAGGTAAAGGTAGTTATTTGGCCATTTTCAAGGGCAGTTGTCATTTACACTTGGCATTTTACAGTAAGTGGGGATCGTGTTCTTACAGTTGGCTTTGCTGAGCTATTTTTGGTTATGCTTTATATGTGACACTCTTTCTGGATACATAATTTATGAATCCCTATATATAGTGTCTGGAAGGCTAACAATCGTTTTTGTCTTTCCAACACCCAAGTATTCCCTTAGGTAAGCTCCTATTCCCTCCTTCCTCATGTCCATTCAGGGACACAATGCCTGCCCAACCCTTATTACCGACTAAGCTAGACGATATTCTGAAAAGAAAAGTATTAGGAACTGTAGGTTTTCTGAATGGTTTAGAAAGATGGTCCCTGTGTGTGCATTTACTTTGGAAATTCTCATCAAGATCTTGCCATATGCATCTCATGAGTGATTCGCTTCTGTAGAATCACTTGTTTTTGGCTTTACTGCAACTGCTCTGGGAGATCTGATTTTGAAGCAAGTTCTTGATTTATTTCCTTGTATCTTTGGTGTTCTTCCCTTCCCTGTGATCATCTTCGAATCAGGCCCAGTTAGGCTAATTATCAGCTAATTAAGTCCTTTCCCTCTTCACATGATGGATTTTAGGTCAATATAAATTGAGAAATGGTTTCTGAGGGCCAAAAAAAAACATAGGTGCCATGGTTCTTGATTATTATCAGCATCAAGTCATGTTATGATTCTTTGATGCTGTCATTGTAGCAAGTATGGTCCATTAGTGTGTTGCTTTACTGTTTGTGTATTTGACTCTGCTGTTTTTATACTCAGGCATGCTATCTGAAAATCATAATGTATGTGGTCATATTGTCTCTGTTATCACACGAGTCTACAAATCAAATAGATGTTCTTGAGGTTCATTGTGGACTATAAATTGTTGACATTAACTATAGAAGCATTTGTTTCTCATTTTTGTCTGGGCGTGAAATTTGGTTTTGCAGATTGCCCAAAGGAATAGTTTGGATGTTGATGTTGACCTGGCTTTGGGTTTTGCTTCCCACTATGGCAAGATTGGCACAATGGAGTGTTTAGTGGAGGAGGGTAACGCAATGGCATTTTTGGGTCCTCTAATGAGAGCAGCGGAGAGGGGTTGCATGCAAGTTGTCCAATGGTTTGTGAAGAGAAGCTGCCGAGACATGGAACTATGTCTTGCCCTTACGGCAGCCACTTCCAGCAGCCAAGTTGAGATTGCTTCCTATCTGCTCCCTCATGTGCCTCAACATGTCCTCGCGGCCCTCAGCATTGAAATCCTCAAGGCTGCTGGTGAACGCAGTGGTGGGTCTCTTGACGGGGTAGCATTTCTCCTCCATTCAGACTTCTTAAGCGATCCAGCTGCTACATATGCTGTTGCTGACAGCATTGCTAGGTCTGAAGACGAGGCTGTTGCTCCTGAGCTTAGGGTTTTTCTTCGGGAGCACTGGTCTGAGGCGGCTTTTGCTCAAGGATTGAAAGAAGGAGAAGAGCATTACTTGAACGTGGTGAGGATTTTGAGGTGGGGCGGATCTCCTATTTGCTTAAGGGATCTACCGGGCCCCTTAAGGGTGGCAATAGCCTATCTGCCATTGTATAGGGAGTGTGTCAAGGCACGCGGCTGCTTGTTGTCGCAAAGGTTAAGGGGACAACTTGTGGAAGCAGCTACTAGGCTGGGAAATGGAGCCGTTGAGGAGGAGGCAGCAGCAAGCAAGAAGGGGAGAGAGCTCTTGGCTGTTTTGGAGCATAATCTTCCGCCTCCATTTTTGTTCCATGCATGCTTCTAGTCAATCGCATCTTTTGGATTTTGCTCTCTCTCTCTCTCTCTCTCTCTCTCTCTCTCTCTCTCTCTCTCATCTTTTTTCACCGCGTATGTTCCATAGATAATAATATAAGGCTAAAAGCTTCTAGTTGGGTTTTAGGCGATGAAGCTATCATATCAATGCTTGTCTATTTTCTCTGTGGAATGGTAGGCCGGTTGGTTATGTTCTCTCGGGTATTTCTGCTGTGGCTACTTTCGATGTACGGTTTTGATCAGACGTCCATGTTTTTTCCGTTTTAGTACGATGGTGATAATGTAAGACGGAGAGAAAAAACTACCTTGAGAAGGCGTGGATTTTCATGGCCATGATAACATCATTGCAGTGTATATTTTACGAAGTCTGGTATTTTTTATGTAATCTGCTTGGACTATCCTAATCGCTGTTCTGGCGTGTATACGTTCTATTCATGCTTTTATACTGTTTGCCAATGGCATCTCAAGCTGCGTATAGGAAATTCTTAGAGCGACCAAGCAATTTGCACCTTTCGGTAGATTTTTCTAAAAAATACAAAAAAGAGTTGACAAGGAGAGCTGCCAGCTGGTTAAACTTATATGTGTGTGTGTGAGATCATAGTAAACTTTGAGAAATTTTTGTACGTGTGATCCATTCAGCTATCAATTTTTTTGAAAGATCAAGTATAGTAGAAAGAACAATGTTATTAACACATCATGTTATATATCAAGTTATATATCATGTCAATATGACATTTACTAATTTGAATATATATTAAAATTTATGGAATTTTTTTATATTTTATCTTATAATTATATATTACGTAGACATGATGTGCAAGAAATTGATTCAAATGAGGGGTTGGATTTGGCACAAAAGGTCAGGAAACGAGGCTTAAAACTTTTTGGTTGCCCCAAAAAAACATGGTAGAATATAGAGTGCTATTTCGTTTTTTGTTTTTATGTGAGTTTATTCTGAATTCCACTGTGATAATCATATCTTGTCATTTTTATGAGGCTTATTATTTTAGTCTTTCTCGATAAACATGAACCCAATTGGCTATCAATAAGTACTCGATAAAATCATTTAACTCCTATGCCTAAATTTCTAAAAGCAAAGCTACAGTATTAGAAAATAGACTAAAAAAATTTACCCGAATTCAAAATCAATAATCTTGATTCACTTGGACTAGTGAGACCATAAATACAAATGAATCACATCATTAATTTTGAATTAAGAAAAATTTTCTTGGTTCATTTTCGTACACCGTAGTAAACTTTTCGAATTTCTAAATCAATACAAGTGTTATTTGACGAAACACTTGTTGCTATGAGATTAATCTGGTTTTTTAACTTAAAAAATCAAGCGTCAAAAATATATGTATCAGATCGAATAAAATGTTTGCATAAGAATTAAAGTGCACTTGTTACATAATAGATAGGAGACTTCATATCCTAAAATTGCAGGAATGTAAGTTGCAGAGACAAATTCCGATGCAGGTAGAAAATCAACCAGCACAGTGATTAGCCTCACTCTTATAATAAAAAGTTTAAGAACACAAATATTTTTTTAACACATTCAGGTCATGAAAAAACAAGTCTCCATCCAAAAAAAAAAAAAGAGAATACAATAGCAAAATAATTTAACCACAAAAATGTCCAAAAAGCACAAATGTTAGAACTAATTCAGGGAAGCGACAGTGCACTTTCTTGTAGTGCAGACAAAACGACATAATTTTATTCGTTTTGTCCTCAAAACTACATTGTTTGATCTTATCATGTAAATTGTTATCAAAATACATGAAGATTAAAATGATATAGTTTTGAAAACAAAACGAACAAAACTATGTCGTTTTTTCGTACTACAAGAAAGTACACTATAACTTCTCCAAATCCCAAATCCTGTTAGAACACTGTAGAGCACAAGATCTCAGTTTTTTTTCCTCAAAATTGCTAACAAGTTCAGATTTTAATAAGGGTGGCAATCTTCTTCCTCCTGTAAAATTTTACCAAACAAGTGTGTCTATTAATAAAAATTCTTAAAATTTTGAACAATTTTTAGAAAGTAAAAAACTGTATGATGGAAAAAGGCTGCTTGCTTGCTTGCTAGCTTCGAGTCTCAAACAACCCACCCCGGCCTTTTACATACGTGTGGAAGTTATATCTCTATGGAGTACGTAAGTAGGCATAAAAGCTAAAATCATAAGCACAGATAGAATGCCGATGGGGAGCAGCAGCAGCATGAATGGCGGCGGAGGTAACGGTGGAAGTATCAGCGGAAGGATCAACAGTGAGGCTGCAAGGCAGATGAGCAGAAGCAACGATTCCAAGCCGAAATAACTCGCCGTGATAATTCTTCTACCGTGCCCTTGTGAGTATGATCGCCGATATTCTATCTTTTTCCTTCCTTCAACCATAGGATTAGGGTTCCTCTTTGGAAATGGACCTGGATTCTTTGTTCTCATATCCATGAAATAACTATTTCAAATCCCAGACTCTTTCAGAAATTGATTCAAGACAACCTCTCTGGTTCGGAAATTGTTTTCCAAAACAGATCTACTGATTGGAGCCCGAATGCAAACGAGGAACGAAGGTACAGTACGCCAATGGAGATCAGCTGCTTGTGCGCACGAAGTACAACTTCAAACCCAAAATTTGAAGAACGAGTAAGTTTGAGGATGACATCTGACAAAAACATAAATCTCTGTTAATTACCATCTCTAACTCATTTGCAATCCCTGAAACCTAATCACACAAGATCCTACTGCACTGCAATTTTAAGAACAAAATAGGAGAGCTCAGATTCAACGATTTCGGATTAATTTTAAGACCAAAACAAGGCAGGCTAGATAATTTTAAACTTCACGCTCCGTATTACATTCAAATCTTGCAGAAATTTCAGAAGACATACAAAAAAAATGAAAAACAGATTGCGAAATCCGAGTTTTTTGTGGGTGGTTTAACATGCAAGGATGTAAGAAGCGAATATTAAAGATGAAGCAAGAAACTGAGGTGGAAAAAGGTCAGGAATACCTGTTATGATAATCCAGGCTAAGATGATTATGTTGTTGGGGTTTGCATTTCAGCCCCCATTGACGCCCTCTCTTGCCTGCTTCTCAAAAGACTCTCTGTTTCTCTCTCTCCCTACTTGTTAAAAAAATGTATATCAATTTCCAAAATCCAGAACCTTATAAATGAGAAAGATGAAGAAATGAGTCTTTTTGTGTTTGATTAAAAGAATGTGGGGTAACTATTTTGGGGGAAAATTGCATTTAAAGGAGAAGGGCGTGATGGGGAGATTTGGCGTTCCTTACTGGGAAATGAGGTCCCTTGGGAATTTGAATGGGAAGGGATGGGATACTGACGGAGGTGATATTGTTGCTCTGTATTTGTTGGAGGTAACGTCAAGAGAGAGAAACCTAGAGAGAGAAAGAGAGAGAAACAGAGGGGTTGGGTTCAATGTATTTCCCAACCAAGTGGGGGCGCTGCTGACAAGCAAGTTGATGTTTTTTGTAATTATTCCTATTCTTTCCCCCTCCCCCCCCCCCCACCGCTTCCCATGTTGGCCATCATATTCTCTCTCACTCGGCTTCATGATCAGTCAAACACCCGCATCTAACTTTATTGCTTAAAAATTGTGGTCACAACGTACGTAATGAGATTCATTAGGGATAAAAATTCTATAATTTTGTCCCAAATCAAAACATGTGAATACCATTTATTCTGATTACCACTGTCGTGTTTTTACATTACAGAATACTACAAACATTACTTTATAAATTAAATGCTAACTTTTGTCCCTTTTTGACTATTTTCTGTAATACTTTTTCTTGGGAAAATTTTCAATACCTAGATTATCATTTTGATTCCTAGTTTAGACTTGTGTAAAAGTTTAGGAAAATGCCAAGACAAGACTAAAACGAAATAAAATATTTACTTTTTGTCAACAATAATTTTTCATTTCAGGGAATTATCTGCTACCATGATGCAGAATGATTAAAAAAGTATGGTCATTGATAGTTTTCTTTGTACATTATACTTATTCCTACAAATCGCCAAAGAATTTTTTTGTTTTTTTTGTTTTTTGATCTCTAACCCAATAAATGGAGTAACTGTTGGAAAAAATGATTTTAGAACATATATTGGTT
>JABCMJ010000822.1:0-33487 GCA_014822125.1 Arbutus unedo
TGAGCCCAGGGGAGCCCACTGCCTCCCTCCGCCCCTACATGCAAATAACCTTCCATTTTCTCCATGGCTACACTCCACCTTCCTCCTTAAATTAACACTTTTCTCCTCCCTTCTCATCCTACGAAATTCAAGTGTGCCGGCATAGAGAGAGAAAGAGAGAGTATTTCAAAGCTACCATTTCTAAGTTGAGATAGGGAGATAAACTATTCTTGAGAGAGAGAGAGAGAGAGAGAGAGAGAACCATTTGAAAGCCAAGATCCGTTCATTTTACTCAAATCCAAGCTCAACTCCCCGATTTCAAGGTAAATACCCTATCCCTTAGCTCCAATTAGTTTTTAAGATCAAAACCTCAAGATTCATGAAGCTCCCATGGTGGATAAACCTAGTTATTTTTAAGAGAAGATGACCTGTCAACTGGTCGAGATACGGTTGTTTTATGTACTGAAATTCCTTCAATCGACCGGTAAGACTTGACCTCAACCATTCATTTTGATTCTGGAATGTAAATAGAAAGCCCGACCATCTAGTCTTACATTCACTTCTACCGGTCCATTTGACCATTGTCCAAAATGTAAAATTCTCACCATGATTGGTCAAGCCTACCTTTTGACCAATCCAACTAGTTTCTACCAAGATCTGAAATCTCACATCCTATCAGTTGAACATCTTACTGACCAATATATAAATGTCATACCCTAACCAATCCACCCCTAACTCAATCGGTCAAGGATCAACTTGTCAGGAACCATTTTGGTCATTCTTGACCGGTCTAGACCTACCTCAACCGGTCCACAAACACATTTTCTTACTTGAATGAATGAACCTCAAACGTATAACTTGATGAACCACAACTTTATTGCATAACATACATTAAAGCATGACTCGATTTCTCGTGAACATTATTCAAAATCCGTTATTAGGATGCAACATGTAAGTACAGTACAACTTTATTGACCACCATCACCCAAAATGCATCACTTATGTGTTTCATTTCCATACTCGCATGCTTATTAAATGTTTATTGCGCAAAATCACATATTGTCTTAGCTTGATATTCTATGATGATGAAGCACTTGGTAATAGTTTATTCATTGACCTTGAGGCACTTGGGATAAGTAAACGTCAGATTGTCATTGGACTTAGAACCCTGACACAATGAACGAAACTTGATTTTGGAAAATAAGAAAAATGTTATTTTGGAAAGTGTAATTTTGATAAATGATTTATCTCTTTAAGAGTCGTGTTTAGGATGTGTTTGTTGTTATATGACTTGAACCAAACTATAATTGGTGCCGTGAGTTGTCTTTAGCTAAACTACGTCTTGAGCCGAATTGTGTCATTAGTTGTGTTATGTATTGAGTCAAGTTATATTGTGAATCGGGTTTCTCTTGAGCCATGTTGTGTCCTTTGAAATAAAACTTGATGTAATAAAAGCGAAGTAGGATATTTTATAATCGGGCACAACGAAAAACTATAATAATCAAAAGTATAATGGTTGAAAACATGATGAAGGAAAGCCAAAGTTTGAGAAGATTGGTGGTCAAAAATATGATTCAACATAGGAATTGGGACAATATGAGCATCAAAATACTGAAATAATGATTTTAACTTATAAACAACGCTTGTGATGACCCAAACTAAAATTTTTGAAATAGATTTTAACACAAATAGTGTTGCCGAACGTTAGTGTTGAAAACATTAGAAACATGGCCTTAGATTTTGACCTTAAATTCTTCATTTAAAATTTATCATCTGAATTATACTTCATTTATTTAAATTTCTGCACTTATATGTTAGTTACTTCCGGTATTCATTTCACATCCATGCATACTCTGATCATTTACATAAATTAAAAAGTAACATAAATTGAAAAGTACGGATAAGATTATTTATTGATTCTCATAACTTATGGCATAATTTCTCTGTCCTTTGACTTTTCACGTCAAGTACTAAGGACAAAATTGAAGAACTCCAATTTCATAATAATTCACTTAGACTAGATTTGTGCTTTGTAATTCTATTTTCAAATGTAATTTTTTTTACATTCAGTACTTGTAATTCAAATTCTTATTTTGCCAATTATGAAAAAAAAAATCGAAACGTTGCGGTCACAATTAAGTACATGTCACACAAAATACTATGTACGTTAAAGTGCACACCAGTGAATACACACAATTATACTTATGAAGTGGTGACCAATTTTAGTTTATTAATAGCTATCCGAACTCCTTGCGTTACATATATAGAAGAAAAAACTAATAAATGTTCCCCACAACAGAATGAGGAGTCTAAATCCTAGCTTTCAAGTCAGTAGCCATAATTCAGCCGGATTTTGATTTTCAGTTCACTTCCAGCTACAGCTTAAAAAACATCACCCGGAATTTAAAACCCTTGTACGATTGGAAAAGCATTTCCCCAAAGATAGGGATCGAATTTCAGAAACAATGGAAAGGTCTTAACCTCGTACTACCATAGAAAAGGCCGAGTTTCAAATTCAAACCATACGTCAATTGGCTGAACCAAATCTCTAACCTGATCAATCACCCAAACTCATACCTACCATTTTCCATATTAAAATCAAATCACAAGCATAAAAGGCCCAACACATGAGCACCTATCAGATGATCCAAGGAAACTTCCTTAGAAGAGCCCTCTTGATCTCAAGAAACTACTACTACTCTACCGTGTGAGAAGGGTGTAAGAAGGCAAGTCTTCAAGCCGTGTTATGTCATCTCGCAGAAGCTCACTTTCGAGCTGACGACGAGTAGCTTTCATCACTGTCTGCAACCAAAAGTGAAATGACAAGTTTTATACCAAAAGAGATTCCAAAAGATTACAAATGTTGGCACCAAACAGTGCTTCAGAACATTTGGAACCAAATCACCATGTTTCAAAAATAAATTACACAAACCATATCCCAAAAGAAATAGATAAATAAACCACACAAAAGACAACAAATGTTGGCAGAAGACTGGGAAAAGTACTTCTGGACAATTGACAACAAATGACTAGGAAATCAAGATTCGCTAAACAAAATCGTAGACATTAGAGTAAACATGCTTCATAAAGCAACAGGAACTCTCTTAGCGCCTTCTTAAAAGAATTTGAACCAGGAAAAAAAGATTTTGCTAATTCCAAATGCCAAAGCAATACTGGATCCCGTATGCAGATGTTATGAATGTAACTCGTGTCTGCCAACTACATGAAGAGACATCCATAAATTGCAAAATTAAAGATTATGACAACTAACAGAAAGTTACAAGTAGTGACCATAATACAATTTGAAGAGCCATTCAGTAGCCTGTGCATATATTGCACTGACCTCTATCCGAATTCTTGCTTAGCCAAGGTGTAAAGGTAGTTCTAGTATCGTACTTGAACACAGCATTTTGTCTAAGCAGAGGTCAAAGCTTCATACAATATACAAGACACGGCCAATGAACACACATAAGGTCCCATGCAGAGAATATTAGGGGCTGCCACCCTGGTGAAGGGACTGCTAGTAAGGCTTCTTAAAAAGTATCATCGCAAGGGATATATTTGGAACCAAAATATGAACTCAAGTATTTTTAGTATTTTTTAAAACTCATTTCTACTGTCTTTCTAATCAAAGATTACTTACATTGAAGTCCATGTATGATGCACGCATGGCAAGCCATTGATGATCCATCAGCTTGAACGTGATGCAGTAGAGAAGGTCAAATGCATATTCGTTTTCTGAAAGTAGAGAATGCCAAAACGTAAAAAAATACAGTTAATCAACAGTGAAACTAAATGGAGGTGAGTGTTTCTCCTTTAGTTTTCCAATAGCAAATTGATGGATACTGATTAGTATTGGGATCTCTAGACAAGGCCCTTACCTGAAAGGAACTTCAAGAAGGTTGCTCCTACCATAGTTCGTGGTTTGACTGCATATTTGAAGCACAAAATTAGCAGATGAACTATCAAATACTGCATCACATGTAAATTCAAAAAAATTCCAGTGTAAATACGTTATGTGGTCTTTGCATTCTTGCATCCTTTTATATGATGAATAATCACAAAATATATAAATTTTAGGTGGTGAGACCATCAGGCAAAATTAACATGAAAGGGCCTTCTAAATGGTTTTCCAACAAATTGTCGGTTTTGCTTCTCCAAATCCAAGAAGGATCCTACCTCAACCATGCCTAACAAAAGTGGGAAAATATACACGAGTGCAACAGAAACATAGAATAAGCACATTTCATGTAAATCCATAGCATAATACAATGATTTTATCCTCTGTGGGGACAAAATAATGCTCGTCCAACAAACATCAAATTGACAAAGCAAAAAGCAAAAGGTAGATTTCAATGAGAATCGTTCATACAGTTAGAAAATGGTCATGAAAATTTTAAAAATGATGAATATAATATCTTTCTGAAAGGAAAGAATAGACCCAAAAAAACCTGCTTCGAGATCAAGCATCTGAATAAGCATGAATGTGATGTTCACACCAGCAACAGCAAAAGGATATTCCCACATGGCCCTATCACCTTCCTGCTTTCGGAGAAGATCCTGGAAGGATTTCTGAAAATGGAAATGTATGTTTTAGAAGATGAATTGTGACATTCATAACATGAGATAACATAAAACAGATACCAGAGTTTGGCTACATGGGCACCAGGGAAGGAAAAAACAATCGAGAGAAGCGTGAGGTTTTGGTGAATGATATCAACACATAGCCGGTGCATAGGAAGCAGCAATGTGTATGCAATAACTGATGCTCAAGTTCAGGTGGCTACCAACTTTAGCGTTTGCTTTTCAAGTACATAAATCCCTAGTAGTCACGAGAAATTTCAATAGTTTATAGATTCGCTAAACTATGGAGCATAACAAATCAATGCTGATAAAAAAAGCTCCCAATATTTCATTTGGCGGAACTTTGACAAATACTCAAGTCCTAGAATTGCTTTAATATCCACAAACCGAGCCCAGGAATTAGGCCCAGTGGAAATTAAGAAACAGCTAACGACATTTTAACGTCCGGAAGATTACCAAGATATCCAGATTTGTATTATTCAATACCAACATCTACCATCAAATGTAATCATTCAATGAACGTGAGTTTATGCACCAAAAATCACATCTAATGTAGCATAAGTGCCGATAGTCGTTTCACAGCAACATGGCAAGCTTTTTCATGCACTAACAAATCCAGATACATATATAAGGATTTGGATTAGAAGTGGAGGGCCCTATATCCTCTTGTTGACCCCATATTGTTGTATATTTATGAGGCTCAACGTGCTCATATTGGTACTCATTCGTGCCTTAATCTTTATGCTTAACTGATTTTGCACGCAAGCTTGTATTTTTCCTCTTTCAGGTTTTCCAAATTTTAAATGTGCATCATGCTCCATGCAATCCCGAGGCCCAGAGACAAGTTGTAGAGTTGATAAAGGCCAAAAAGGAAATGAATGGAAGTTCGGAAAAGAACGATTGAGGGCCGGAAGGGAAGAAGGTTCAAAGAGAAGCCAAAATGAAACAGAAGCATTTCCTTCCGGTAGAGGATGATTTCCCACCGGTAGAGACCTTAGTCAAATTCAAGACAGTTTTATTTCCTGCCCATAGGTGATGAAATCCTACCGGTAGAGGTCCTCTCCAAATTCAAGATAATTTCATTTCCTACCGGTAGAGAGAGGTCTAACGAGCAATTAATGTAGATTTTGGTATTTTGTGTTGTGTGACCTTTTGGGTTTTATCTTCTCCTGACTTTTGCTTTGTAAGAGGATATCATATGATATTTTTAGCTTAGTTCCCCCCACTTTAGACTTATACTTGCATGCATTTTGGGGGTAAACAAGATGTATTCATTCATAAGATATTTTAGATAGTTTTAGAATTTTTGAGAGTTTCTCTCTCTAGTTCTTTAATTTCTTTATTGTTCTTCATTCCTTCTTCATTTTCTTGGCAAGTTGTAACACTTTTGAACCACGAAATAAGTAGTACAAGGCTCTACTTTTATGACTTGCTCTTACTTTATATTCTAAGTTTTCCGGCAATTCACCGGATTTTGATATTAGTCTTGTTTCTCTTATGTTCTACAACATAGTTATCGAAATCGTACGATTCACGATACGAATCGCACAATTCGATTCGATACACCATAAAATCGATTCGATCACATGACGAATCACAACTTGCAGTGAATGCATAAGAGAATCAGTGAATCGATTCTGAATTGTCGATTCACTTTTGATTCAAATTTTCGCGGGTTTAGGTCGGGTTAGTAACCCGATAGGACAAAAAAATCTATTTTTTCGAATTTTTTCTAGAGAAAACAATACTACAGCCATCGTTGGGGCTTACGAAGGTCTTTTATAAAACAATTGGGAATAGAAAGGGTTGCAGATTGAAAATTAGGTTTTCCCTTTTCACCTGTTGGCTTTCCTTACTTTTCAACCTTGAGACTTGAGAAAGAGATGATCATCTCAATCGATTTCTTTGCCATCGACCTTAATCTCCCTCGCTTTCAATCTTGATTCGTGAGAGAGCTCAGAGCTGGTACATCGACACATCTCCTGGTCTCTTTGAAGATTGAACCTTCAGAGCTCTGGCTTAAGTTCTTTATTGCTAAAGAACAAAGTTTGTGGGTAATCCATTAAGCCTTCTACTTCTACAACACTTGCAATAAAAGCATCTTACCTATTTAGACGATATGATCATCAATATATCTTTGGATATAACATTTTTATTGATGGCTATTTTCTATTTGCATTTTTAATATGTTTTAAAAAACATGACCGAATCAGAGCGATTCACGATTCATGAACGGACCTTTTCGATTCTCGATTTGACAACTATGTTCTACAAATTTTTAAAGAATTTTTTAGAACCAAGGTTAATCTTCTTTCATTACTCTTCATGGCTACTTTGTTCTTCTTTGTTTTTATTATTTTCCTCGCAAGTTGAGTAGCTAAATCTTTTTAGGTGAGGTCTAAAGATGAAGTTCATATACAAACCAAAGTTAGTCAATATCTTCTCAAATGGCTTTCCAAATTGTTAATCGATCTATTTAAGTTCTTCTGTTCTGAAACAAAAAGGGAGTGTTAAGCTCTTACTTAGTTATCGCCATTAAAACTTTGGTATATCTAATAGTTGAGTCAATGTCCTCCCTAATTTTGGACTACTTATTACTGAACTTGAATAGATCTTTTGCTAAAAAAATTGATTTTTATTGAGATATTTTCCAATTTAGAATTCTTGACCAGAAACTAGATCGAACTATAAAGAGAAGATATTGCCTAACGAAGTCTGGGATGAACCGATTTCGAAGACCGAGCCTATCTTTTAATCTTAATACATTTCCCTCATTGATTGCTTTAATTTAGTTCATTACTTGAAAACCCTTTCCAAAACTTGATAGGCATCCGAAACGCCACAAACTCTAGCGAAATCATTTGTTCTCACTTTCTTTTCCCGTAGATCGATACTCCAAACTCTCTATTATAATCTGTTTTTACACTCGAGGAAAGTCCTGATTCAAAATATTAAACATTTGTTGGTGCAGAATCTAGAACCTTTGTAAAATGAACAGTATGATGGGTTACAACGAATATGTCTCAAAAATACAACAAAACCCGATCAAACGATCATTTGCCCGCGTCTGCACAAACGAAGGGCTGACAGAATATGGAGCCAAAAATAAAATACAAACAAACCAAGGGACTGTTAAATTTATTTCTGCAAAATAACGAATTAACAGTACAAGAAGAATGATTTTTAGAGAGACAGAGTTTCTGGAATTTTTCAATTATTCTGAATGGTTGTGATCTGAGCTCTATTTATAGACCTAGATGCACTCAATCGCCTAGGATTGTATCTGTTCATGTCTGACCGTTAGATTAGATCCAACGGTGTGGATTGCACCCTTTCGAACAGACACGTCTACACCCAATCAGTTCACCCAAACGGGTACGGACAAAGAGCCGTTCGAGTGTGGCTGGACCGCCATACGCGTGCCACGTCAGCGTCATTTTGCTGCCAAGTCTCAATAAGAAAAGGCGCCTACAAGGCGCCTTGTGCCAACGTGCAAAGAGCGCCATCAAAGCGCCACATTGTAGCCACATAGCCCGCTCCCGCGCGCCTAGTGCGGGCAAGGGTGCACGTGAGGGTGCAGGAATGGATATGCGAAGCACACCAGTTTTGCCGGTTTACGGTGCGAAACACCTATAAGCCAAGCCACTTTAGAGCTAAGCTATTAAAGTAAACTTAATAGGTGTGCTCTCTTATATAAACCATTCAACATTTTTCCACCTAAGCAATGTGGGACAAAACTCTACATTCTAAAAGAAGTCTTCTCAAGCACAAAGAAATTTTGATAAAACACCCAATTAAAAAACCCTTTTATTTTGATAAATTCCAATAATCCCCCACAATTTTCTAAATAAAGAAGAAGCTTTGATTCCTTTGAAAAGATTCGTGCATCAATAAAGGTGCCTTACGAATTTAACCATTCACCTAGTGAAAACACATCAGAGTTAGTCGAAAAGCATGATAGACTTGGCTTTTAACTAGTGATCCTATAATGACCAACTGGACACATCTCACGCAAGCATCTTACCTGACTCAGGAATTCAAATTTGCCGACACGAGGATTGGCCGTGTGTCTATATCTTAATTTCATGAGCACTCTATGGTTCTTGCCCGTGTGTCTATATCTTACCTTCACACTCATATAAGTAGGCTTTTAAGAATGCCCCTGTAACTATAGCATTCGAGACCGAACAACACCGTTAGAAAGCTATTAAGAGCTAAGAAGCTCAACCTCCCCATTTTCATTACAAGTACCGAACACTTTACCTTAAGATGGCTTAAATTGGAAAGTGTTTGTCATTACGACTTACGGTGTACTTTGCTCATTGAACTCAAGACCTGTAGGAAAACAAGCGTTGAGTTGAGTTTCCACCAGGAGTGATTATATCTCAATAGGCTGAAGTCCCATCCTCTTTGATGTTCTCCACGTCAATTCCCTTGCAAGACCTTTTGTTAAAGGATTCGCCAAATTTTGATTTGACTTTACATAATTAATGGTTCTCACCCCGTTGGTTATCAAATTTCTGACATAGCTATGTCGAAGTCCTATATGCCTGGACTTTCCATTATATACCTAGTTGTAAGCTCTTGATAATGTTGATGACTGACTATTACAATGCAAAGATATCGGTGGCATAAGTTTTGGCCACATGGGATTTCCCACAACATACTTCTCAGCCACTCTACATCTTTGCTTCCTGATGCTAATGCTACAAATTCAGCAGCCATAGTTGAGTCTGTAATAATACTTTGTTTCTTTGATCCTTAAGAAACCGCTCCTCCACCAAGAGTGAAAACCCAACCACTTGTTGACAACTATCTTCATTCTCAACCATCCAACTGGCATCAGTGTATCCTTCTAGAATCAAAGAATACCCACTATCGACTATCACGTAGCCTATAGTTTTCTTTACATACCGTAAAACCTGATTAACAACATTCTAATGAATGTCACTTGGGTCTTGTACACGTCATCGCATACATCAAGCTTCCAATCACTTTAGAACATTCTAGTTGTGATATAGCTCTTCCAATATTAGGATACAGCTTAATATGTGGGTCAAAAAGGTGCAGATATTGGTTACTGTCGAAGTGATTAAACTTCTTTAGGATTTCTCAAGATAATGAGACCGGTGAAGGACTAAATTTTCTTCTTGTCTCCTAATTGTAATGCCCATAATTATATTGGTTACACCCATATCTTTCATACTAAAACTAGATGAAAGAATATCTTTTGTATTTTGTATGCTATCTAGATCAGTCCCAAAGATAAGCATATCATCTACATACAAACATATGATTACACCTTTATTACCAGTAAATTTACTATATACACACTGATCGACTAGTGTATCCTAAACCCCTTTGATACAATTACTTTATCAAACTTTTCATACCACTGTTTTAGTGCTTGTTTAAATTCGTAAAAAGCCTTAACAAGTTTGCATACTTTGTTTGTGTTCTTGACCTTGTACAATAAATCCTTTTGGTTGCTTCATCTAATTCACGATTTAGAAATGCAGTTTTCACATCCATTTAGTGAATCTGAAGTTTGTAAATTGAGGCTAAGGCAATTAGATCTCTAATTGTAGAGATCCTTGCCACAGGTGCATATGTATCAAAGTAATCGATACCATTATTTTGGGTAAAACCCTTGGCAACCAACCTTGCCTTAAACTTGTCTATTGTACCATCAACTTTCATTTTCTCTTTGAAAATCCATTTGTAGCCAACGGCTTTGGAACCTGGAGGTATATCAGCAAGAACCCCGGTATTATTACCCATAATAGAATCCATTTCATTCTGGATTGCTTCTCGCCAAAAAGCGTAGTCTTTTGTGATTTCATAGCCTCCCCGTAGGTCTAGGGATCTGACTCTACATGAAGTGTAATCATGGTATGATTACATGTAATTTCTATAGTTTCTTCAACTAGATAAACTACAAAGTCAGGTTCAAATGACTTAGCAATTCGAGCCCTTTTACTTCTTCGAGATTCGACCTGTTTCAAAGGTTCAACCTCTGTATTAGACTCCAAAGGGATTGATTCATTCTCTTTATTTACTGCCTTTGGAATAGGACAAAACATATTCTCATAAAACACTGCATCACGTGATTCAATAATGGGGTTCACCCCAATTGAATCAAATGGCTCAAAAACCAAAAACCTATATGCATTCAATTCCTTTTTCACCTAATTTCTTTCTTTTAGGACAACTCCAAGTTTTAAAGTAATTCAGATTAGGTTTCTTTTTTTCCCCATAACTCATATGGAGTTATTCTAGACTTTATGAGAAGTACCCTATTCAGAATATAAGCAGCAATAAGTTTGGCTTCGCCCCACAAAACAGTACTTAATCCTGAATTACTAAGAATAGTATTGACCATCTCAGTCAAAGTTCGATTTCTCCTTTTGGCCCCTATATTTTGTTGTGGAGCAAACGGTGCAGTCTTTTCATGTATTATCCCTACTGATTCATAGTAAGCAGGAAAGTGATATTCAACACCTCTATCAGACCTTAAACGCTTAATTTTTGTTTCACATTGATTTTTAACTTCAATTTTGAAAGCAATAAAATTTTCAAGAACTTCATCTTTTGAATGCAATAAATACACATAACAATACTTGGAATAATCATCTATGAATGTTGCAAAATATTTCTTACCTCCTCTAGTAGGGGTGTTATGCACATCACATACATCACTATGAACTAGTTCTAGTAAAGATTTGGTTCTTTGAATTTTAGGAAATGGAGCTCTAGTTATTTTAGTAAGTGCACATACTGTACGTTTATCAACCATATATCTAACATCATATTTAGGAATTAAACCTAATTTAATCATAAAATTCATTTTCCTAGTATTTACGTGCCCTAAACGATTATACCATAAAGAAAGAGAGCCAGTCATGTAAACAGAAATAGCAACTGTATTCTTATTAGTTGGGTGTTTTGTCAAAATTTCTTTGTGCTTAAGAAGGCTTCTTTTAGAGTATAAAGCTTTGTCCCACATTGCTCATGTGGGAAAAGTTTGAATGGTTTATACAAGGGAGCACACCTATTAAGTTCACTTTAATAGCTTAACTCTAAAGTGGCTTGACTCATAGATGCTTTGCACACCCACACCCGCACTAGCGCCACGCACGCGGTGCGTGACAATGGCAATGGGCTATGTGGCTATAATGTGGCGCTTTAATGGCGCACCTTGCACTTGGCACGAGGCTCCTTGTAGGCGCCCTTTCTTATTGCGACTTGGCAGCAAGATGACGCTGATGTGGCACGTGTTTGGCAGTCCAGTCACACTCGAACGGCTCCTTGTTTGTACCCGTTCTGGTGAACCGATTGGGTGTGTGCGTGTTCGTTTGAAAGGATGCAATCCGCACCGTTGGATCTAATCTAACGGTCAGACGCGAACAAATACAATCTTACGCGATTGAGTGCATCTGGGTCTATAAATAGTGCCCAAATCACAACCATTCAGAATAATTAAAAAATTCCAGAAATTCTCTCTCTAAAAATCGTTCTTCTTGTATTGTTAATTTGTTACTTTGTATAAACGAATTTAACAGTCCCTTGGTTCGTTTGTATTTTATTCTTGGCTCAGTATTCTGTTTGTCATTCATTTGTGTGGACACAGGCAAAAGATCATTTAATCAGGTTTCGTTGTATTTTCGAGACATGTTCGTTGTAACTCGGTGCACACCAACTGGTTGGGGCAAATACTATTTTTCGGATAGCGACATTTGTAACGCACCTCGAAGCAAGTTCATTATACTGTTCATTTTACGAAGGTTCCAGATTCTACACCAACAATCGAAAAACAATATCATGCAATGGTGTCAAAGTCTCTGCGACAGTTGACACAAGATTTTGTGAAGTTGAACAAGTTTGATGGCGCTAACTTTAGGCGTTGGCAAAAGAAGATGCATTTTATGCTTACGACTTTGAATGTTGTTTATGTTCTCACTACCCCCTATCCGGAGGAAAAAGAAGATGAAACATTGGAGGAGACTCGGGTGAGGATGAAGTTCAAGAATGATGATTACATTTGCAAGGGACATATTCTGAATGCACTATCGAACTCACTATCCGATCTGTATTCCAATATGGAGACCATGAAGGAAATGTGGAAATCATTGGAGGGCCGTTATCTGACAGAAGACGCGACAAGCAAAAAGTTTATGGTTAGTACGTTTATGAATTTCAAAATGATAGATAACAAGTTTGTGATTGATCAACTGCACGAAATTTAGCATATCTTGAATTAGTTTAAGATTAAAAATATGAATATGGATGAATCGATCATAGTATCATCTGTGATCGATAAACTCTCTCCTTCCTAGGAAGACTACAAGAAAAGTCCTAAACACAAAACTTAGAATCTCACGCTGGAAAATTGGCTATCCACCTTCATGTGGAGAAAGAGTCAAAGCGTCAAGAGAAGGAAGAACTTAGGGCTAATACCTCCAAGATTCATATGGTGGAAGAAGGGATGGGTTCCAACAAGGTAAAGGAAAACAGAAATTCTAGCGAAGCAACGACAAGGGCAATGAACCGAAAGGGAAAGAGGCAAAAGTGAAATGTTGGCGTTGTGGTAAGTCAGTGCACTTCAAGAAGGATTGTAGGTCCAACATGAAGAAGAATACAGAGGCATCGGGGACAAAAGGTAACTTTTTGGCTATTTTGTCTGAGAATAACATTCTCGAGAATGCTGGAAACTGGTGGATCGACTCAGGTGCTACAAAGCATGTGTGCAATGATAAGAGGTTCTTCACGGACTATGAAGTGGTTGATGATGGTGTTGTTCTCTATATGGGAAATTCGTCTACTATTATCAAAGGCAAAGGAAAATTGGTTGATAAATTCCAACAACGATGACTTGGCCGACGCCTCAACGACGCTCTTTTGCCGGTTGTTCACTTCTTATCAAGTTACACCAACTCAAAGACTCAAAAATCGTTTCATGTAAGCTTAAAACCAACAACAGGGCTTGATAATTTTTATCTCTCCCTTTGGAGATCAAATTTACGACAAGGTATCTCGATTAATGGATTTCAGCCATCCAAAATCAAGAAGATAGTTCTGATGGAATAACCTATATATCTCCCATAATACTTCCAAGCACACTCATGGACTAAATGAGGCATACCTCATAATATTTCCAGCCCTTAAGACATACTTATTTAGTTTTGATGCACTTGGCTAGCTTACCACTCTACCGGAGTTACGTAGAGTAAGGATCGTAATTTCAACGCTCTCTCAAAGGCCATAGTAAATAGTAAGTTCATAAAATAGGGATGGGGTTAGCGTGATGTCTATGCAATAGCCAACATCCCCCATACCTCTAGTTTTGCGGTTACCATGCCACGGCCACATAATTAAATCAGTTACTACTATCGCATTACCAACACAGAGTGAGGATCTTAATTTTGATGCTTTCTTAAAGGCCGTAGTAAATATTAAGTTCATAAAATAGGGATGGAGTTAGCGCGATGTCTATGCAATAGCCAACATCCCTCATACCTCTAGTTTTGCGGTTACCATGCCACGGCCACATAAGTAAATCAGTTACTAGAGTCGTATTAAAAAAAGTCACGCGACTTGCACATAATAAGGAGTAGTCATGTGACCGATCATGTGACTTTTCTAATACACCAAAGAGTTATTGGTTCATTTGATGAAGAAGAGTGTTAGCTTCATGATTCCAAATAGAAGGTACAGAATGATTTTAACTATCACTTTTGTCGCGCAACCAGGGCAAAAGAAAGAAGGAAAAGGAGAAAACTATGGACTCATTTTAGAGCACATCAGCAGGTAGGGTCTAATCTAGGGGTTAGAAACCTTGCAAAAATAATGTCAATGTAAGACGTACTTAACCCACTACCCACCTCTCCTTTTATTACAGGAGGACAAACAATGGGTAATCTTGTTTCTCCACTGGTAGGTCGTAAGCATATGCAGACCATAACTGCTAACACTCTTAAGTTGATGATAAACCCATTGTCTAAATTAAACTATTTCGTCCAGATCCACCAGCCAAAAAAAGGTGCCATCCATAAACAACTCTAACTGTAAGGGTTGGCTTGCTGGCTTTTGCATTCCAGTGGCATACCACATAGATCCATGCTCCAACCACAAAGATCAGTCAACATGTTCTGGTTATGAACAGAACATTTCAAGGGAGTTTGGGGCAATTGTTGCATTTGCTTTTCATTACACAAGTCAGGATGATGCCTGGTTTTCAGAATTTCTTCTACAGTCTACAAGAGATGAATGTAACAGCTAAATGGGGAAATTGCACTAAAGAATTTTGCAAGCTTGCCACCTCTCAAGAGTAAAGCAAATTCAAACACCGGATGCACATCCCTTATTTAAGAAGGTGCACAATATCTATTAACTTTTTACTGCAAAACTTGACAAAGAAAAGCTGTAACCAAGAGAAGAGCTATTTCCATTACAAGCTATGCCTTTCTTCTAATGTAGCTAATTCTTTTCCTTTCTGTTCTTATTTTCATTTACGTATTCATTCCTCTTATAGTGTAGTAGCACTACATGTTACATCTTATAAATCTGTAAACTTTCTGTTCTGACAGTAAAGACTTGAGGTTCAGGTATGAGAAATGCATCTGACACATCCAGCTAAACATGAACCTAACAAAGAGCACGTATATCCCTGCCAGTTCATGCAGAATAATCTCTATGCTAGTTTAAAAAACTGTTCTGCCCTCGATGAATAAAAGGAACATGAAATTCAGATCTGGCCTAGTGTCCTTGGGCATGAGAATCAGACGAATCTGCGCATACAGACAAATAACATTGCTACCCTACTCCACATAATACAAGACGCAACTTTCTACTACTCTTGCTATTAGTTTTACAAATCAGACCAACTCCGCCCCTCTTACAATAAGTAATCATGATGTTTATCAGATGTAACATAACTTTCTTTCTGTTCAACAAGAGACCATTTTGAAAATCCTCTTGGTACATTCATCAGTCACCCTTTATTCATTCCGTTAGTACCCACGTCTTTGCATAAGGCCTTTAAGAGGAGTGGTGGGTATTTACTCAGTAGGCACAATGTCTTCAGCATGAAATAAAAGAGTCCACACTGGCTTTATTTTCATTGTACACTATGAACTACGAAGCACGAATACTCCGAAAATGCCACCAAACCAGTACCCGGGTATTCATACAGGTACAGTACTAAAAATACGTACTTAGTACACCAAAACATATACCCAGTACACCAAAAACAAATTGGGTACGTTTTGATTTCTGGATACAGCATCAGTATGAGATGAGTACTTCTCTGGGTATGGCTCCGGTATGCCTGTTGTTTTTCCTTATGTTCAGATACTTAATATGAACAACTAACAATTTTTTGTTTTTCCTTTCAATTTCACATGTTATTCTTTTAACTTGTCCTTACTGTATTATCATTTTTGCAAAAACATTATTTTGAAGTACCCAAGAAAAAAGACATTGAGTACGGAACGTTTACTGGTAAAGGTGGCCATGAATAAAACCATGTTTCTCTTTGGAGTTATGTTAGAAAAATAAACAAAAAAAATAGAAAGATGGTTAATCATGATGGAACTATAACAAGAGGAATTCCCAGAACTACCAAATTCAAGCTGAGAATACAAGTCCTCAACAGGTCATATGCTTCTTGTAGATTCACGTGCGCTAGAACACTATTCACAAGAAGACGCTTATCTTCTAAGGTATGACGATTATAGAAAATGTACAAAAAGTACCATTGTGTTTATCACGTCTAAGAGAGTAGATAAACACTAGAAGTTTGACATTAACTATTGGATTTTGTAAATTATTGTAAGAATAAAAGATGTATACCAACATATCTATAATGTGTTTTTTAAGTTTTGTACCGTCGAACATAAACGTATCTATAGTACACGTATGTCGTACCCGTACTGGTGCTTCATAGTCTCTAAAGCACAAATACTTCTAATTGGAAGTCGCAGTCGTAGTGGATATCAATACTCCCAGATACGTAGCCTAGAAGTATCCACAATATAACATTAACTTTTTTAGTTTTGCAGTATCAAATATTATTCGGATACTTTAGTTCACGTATTAAAACATTTATGAAGTTAAGATTGTGACAAATATTACATAGTATTAGAGTAAAAATGCTAGTAATAAAGAAAATTGTGATAGATCTCCAGTACATTAACTTTTGGAAAGGAAGACATAGTAACAGAAGCACCTTTTTATAACTTTTTGAATGGTCTTATTGTCTCATCCATGTGTATCTTAGAATTAGTTTCAATAATTAGATAAATAACCTAGTAGACTTGTATACAACACGATTGCATAAGAAAAATACAATGATTCATCCTCATTCTTGTTATTAATGCGCAATGCAATTCTAAAAAGTTAGAAAAATGCATTTTAATCTAAACTCTAAAGTAACCTATCTATATCCATATCCTTTTTCTTAGATATTCTCATACCATCATATCCGTAATGCATCATTTCCCGTATCAATATCCATGATTCATAGATTGACCGAATCTACTTATGTTTGTTTTGGCTGTAGAAATGGGGGTGCTATCATACCGATTCTAAAACTGCAGCTGAACATAAGGACATCCACCACCATCATCCTTCTAATCATCTAGTTGGTGTAGAAGATCGGGAACAAATAGAATGGAGGGTTGGAGGGTTGGAGGGATATAAACAATATCTCTAGGTGAAGTAGCTTGTCCAACTTCATGGAAGAAAAAGAGGAAAATGGAAGAGTTGTTGCATACTTTTACCACTATATGGCATAATGAAGTATTCTTTTCAAGAATATTACATAAAACGGAAAATGTCTTCCCCTAATTTCCCCTTCTTTTCTATAACTTCTCCCTACTAGGAAGTAAGTTAAAATATAGAGATGCCAATAGAAAGGACGGCAGGGAAGGCAGAATGCATAGATGAGAATTGGACATACTTGCAAGTTCCTAGCAAAGTACAGCAAGTTCTCCAGTGATATAAAACCACCACCCCTACAAGAGAACCCATGTATAAAAAATAGCAGAGATATAAGAATAAGCAGCCTACCACAAATAATCAGACCAATAGCTAGGAGCAAACTAAACACAATAGTGCTGTACCTAAAGTCAGTAGATGGATCCTTTCCTTGCCAACCCATTTCCTTCCACTGTTCCGATATTAAACCACAAAGTTGTTCTTCAGGAAAGGAAGCATTCCACAAAGCCCTCAAAGCTTCCTACAACAGCACAGCAGCAGTGAAAAATGAATGAGAACACAGATGCCCACTCTTCAAGTTTTTATACAACAGAAGACTGAATCAATTAAACATGTTAAATACCCATTGCAATTGAAACATCTTGAAAACATGCATTTCATCTCCACAACTTTTATACTTCTAAGAATTCACTGAGGAAGAGGAGCACCTGGTGTTCTGGAATGGAACTATCATAGGTGACATCTATACGGTTCTGTAGCCTTTGTAAACATTCCTCCTGACAGCACCAAAGTGAAGCAATATCAAGGACTTCGTTGTCATCATTTTCATAATCACCATAATGGGCCAGAAAGGAGTTTAGAAATAACACTAAATAAAGCGCGCGCACACAAACAAGGGGAGAAAGAGAGAGAGATGATCATGACAGGTAAAATATCAATCAGCTGCAAGCTTTTTAGTTAGCCTACTTTTTCTGCCATGGTGTATTTTATGAGATTAAACATGCATATATCATTCATCTATGTAGTGCGCCTATTGTCAGTTATACGGTTGGACAATAATCCAACGACTGAATATATTATACTCACATCTGCCTCATGTTGAAGCTTTCATGCTTCCCTGTACACATTGAAGCCCACTAGGTCGCCACATCACATTGCTAACTACTAGTGCTACCCCACTTTCAAAGTCTGGTGAAGATCTCCACAAAATTACATTGACAAGGAAGAGGATTTAACTACAAAATACCTAATTTCAAGAAGGATGAGAAGTCCTCTTAAGAATTCAAATCAAACACGATTCTAGAATGATGTACATAAACAATATCCAGCGACTCTTTTATAAGAGGTTCCAAATCATAAACGAACAGGAGGCAACAATGGGGAAAGACGATTAGGAAGATGGACTTCCGCCAAGTTATTTCCAAATAAAAAAGTCTTCTCAAACCTCTCTTTGAAGCAACCTAACCTTATTTTAAAAACATCAAAAGGTACTGTACCATCAAAGACCGTTCAAGTCATTTGGCATCTACAGACTGACAAAATAATGCCATTTCATTTTACTTCAGTTTCTTCAAAAAAAGAATTGCACATGAAATTGTGGTACATAATGGTCAAAAAGGAACATCCAGGATAGGCAAGTATTTAATTTGCTTTCTGTGACTTCATTCAGTCACACTATCTAGGACATCAGGTTAATACCTATATATCACAAAGAAAAATGGAGATTAGCTAATTCCCCTGTAACAGATGGATAAAAAAGGAATAGCATGTCAATCTCATCAATAATAGGTTAGATACCAGGGCAGGAGTCAAATCAAATGAAGGGCGGGCATCACTCTCTCTTCTTTGGGCACAAACACAAGAAAGACCTCTGCCAAGCCATGCCGCTGATCCTGCCACAACCTCAGCTGTAACAGCACAGAGCCATTGCCACATCAAAATGACATCCAACTTTAAAACAACAGAGTACGATGACATGAAAGATATTACTTAACCTACTCAATTCATTGCTCTCCCGAACAAGGTTGAACTTGCTCACAGTTTCCGTGCACTCATCCCTCATGCTTAGTTCTTATTAAAACAACATCCAGATGACTCTAAAAATGATATGTAAGGTTACGGTTCATGTAGTTGATCAGAATAAACTACATATCAAACCGTGACATTGTCAGGATTATTTTGGCAGCAGAAAAACAAAGTGGAAAAAAGGAGGGGAGGTGGCGAATCATAACTATTATACAATCTCCCAGATAATCCGTTTAGTGATAATGTGGAGAACAAAGTTATTAATCAGTAGATTCACTGTTAGCACAACATGAAAAAGACACATAATCTCTCCCCTAATGAGGCGAGTCACGGGGAATTCGGGTCCAAGAAGCTGCTGAAGATTTGGATAATACTTTGAATGGAAACACGATAAAACATAGACAATTCCAAACGTAACAAGGAAGAGAAGTTTAGTACAACCCCATCATAAGTAAAATTCTACCACCCAAACCATGCAATAAAACAGAGAAAGTGAACAAAGTCCTCAAAACAAACAGTGTTGGCAATACGCTCGTCGTATTCTTTAATGCACATTATTCATGTGATATTTTTTCTATGACCTAGAGCTACAAAATGTTGATCGATGAAAGTAATTACCCAATGCTGCACAATTGATGCACGAAACTATGTTTAAGAGAGTATATTGGTAGGAAAGGCCCATTGATGACGAGCAGGTCGCGTCCATAGTTTTGGAACGCTTGGACTGGTCATGGACCAAACGGACTGGTGGCAGATTAACCCATGGGTCTTATGCTTGAAGCAAAACGTCGTTTTGATCAAGGCCCATTGATCTTAAGATCATGGACCACAGTGGTTTTCGGACTAATTCCTTCGTTTAGGCTTCCGAAAAAGTAAATTTACCGTTCTAGGAAAAATTTGCTTTCCTTATATCTTTTCGTAGGAATGTCCTTTTTAGTCGCCATTTGTTTTAGCAATCTTATATTTCTTTCTAGTATTTGATTTCTTAATCAAATCAAAATTTTCCGTTTTTGGTCATTTTTCTATTTTCTTTTATTTAGACTAGATTAGCAAGTCTAAATCTTTGTTATTTCGTTTCCTAGTTGGTATAGGGTTCTATGTCCCTATAAATTGTTTTGTAAGCCTAAGGGTTAAATGGTTGTTAATTGATTAATAAAAACTGAGTGTTTTACTCAATTCGTTTGTTCAAGGAGGGAGTACCTCTAGTTCAAATAAGATTTGGGATTGTCCTCGTGTTACGCTTATCCAATTGTACGCTTCGCTGCATCAATTGGTATCAGAGCTAAGTTTCAATCCTAACTATGGCCGAAGGACGTGCTGGAGGTCAAGGACGTGGACCTAAAATTGGCCACTGTTGACGAAATTTGTGAACGCGATGACGGTAACCGAGAAGCTTGAACAGGGAAAGGTTACGTTCGACTGGAGCATATGCTTAGGGGTTGTCTTACAATGCCTCGAGGCTCTGGAAATTGCTACCCAACCTCACCAACGTCCGCACGACCCTATCGCTCAGGAGGAGTTTGAGGGCTCAGATGTTGATGGTTCTAATCCTTTTGCTGAAGTTCGTCAGCCAAGAAGACGGGCGCAAGATATCATGGTTAGTAACCGCAATTCTCGTTATTAGGAATCAGGCTTAAAGATTGATTTGCCTGAATTTCAGGAAGGTCTGACGCCAGACGAGTTTCTTGATTGGCTTAACGCCATCAAAGAGATTCTAAAATTCAAAAAGGATCCAGAAGACAGGAGGGTGCCTCTAGTGACTACCAGGTTTCGAGGAAGGGCCTCTTCTTGGTGTCAACAACTTACGATTACCAGACAAAGACAGAGTAAGGAGAAAATCAGGGATTGGGATAAGTTGAAGAAGAAGATGCGCGCCGCGTTCCTACCTCATAATTATTCGCGGCTGATGTACCAGCGGCTACAAAATCTCCGACAGGGCATACGTATAGTTGACGTTTACACCAACGAGTTTTACCAACTCGTGGCTAGGAATAACCTTACAAAAATGGAAGAACAACAGATTTTTCGATTTGTTGGTGGGCTACGACAATAGATTAAGGATGAGTTAAACATGTACGATTTATTCTCAGTTTCAGATGCCCACCAGAGAGCCGTAACACTAGAGCGTCGATTCAGTAGGGGGGCGACAGCGACTAGCTGGAACAGTACCGTTTGGACACCAGCGACCACTATTTTGACAAACTGCACCGGGGGTTCTTTACCCGTCACAGTTGCAACGCCCAAACCATCATCTTCTGGCTTTAAGTGCTTTAAGTGCGGCGAGCCGGAACACTGCGTTGTTGATTGCCGAAAGGTCGATCGTCCTGGAAAGGCCTTGTTCCTAAACACAGAAGACTGCCAAGAGGAGACAGCAAGGTATGATCACGACCCCGCATACGACGGTATCGACGAACAAGTTATTGACGAGGAGGATGTGGTTGGGGATCAGGGTCCGTTGCTGGTAGTTCGTAGAACTTGTTATGCTCCTCGAGGCGCTGATGGGGAGTCTGGGTTACGCAACAATATTTTCCAGTCAACCTGCACCATTGGAGGCAAAGTTTGTCGCTTTGTGATTGATTCAGGGAGCTACTAGAACGTGATTTTTGAGGAGACAGTGCAGAAATTGAATCTGATGACAAAGTCACACCCTAGTCCTTACAAGTTGGCTTGGCTAAAAAAGGGCAATGGGGTAAAAGTTTCAAAATGTTGCTTGGTGTCTTTCTCAATTGGTGTAAAATATAATAATAAGATCTGGTGCGACGTTGTTGCTATGGATGCTTGCCATCTTCTATCAGGAAGACCTTGGCAATATGACCGAAAAGTTAAACATGATGGCGACACCAATACTTACAGCCTAATATTTGGTGGCACCAAGATTAATCTTTTACCATTAAAAGATGTAGTAACCAAACCACCAAGTGGAAAGGTTGCCAATTTTTTAGCACGGGCAGAGACGGAAGAGGATAACTCATCTTCTAATGCTTCTAATTCGAGGACGAAGTCCTTTCAAACTGGTGAGGATGATGCCGAGCGGGTTGCGTCCATATTTTTGGAACGCTTAGATTGGTCATGGACCAAACGGACAGGTGGCAGATTGACTCATGGGTCTTATGGTTGAAGCAAAACGTCGTTTTGATCAAGAACCATTGATCTTAAGATCATGGGTCACAGTGATTTTCGGCCTAATTCCTTCGTTTAGGTTTCCGAATCAGTAAATTTGCCGCTTTAGGAAAAATTTGTTTTCCTTATATCTTTCGTAGAAATGTTTTTTTTAGTCGCCGTTTGTTTTAGCAATCTTATATTTCTTTCTAGTATTTGATTTCCTAATCAAATCAGAATTTTTCGTTTTTGGTAATTTTTCTATTTTCTTTTATTTAGACTAGATTAGCAAGCCTAAATCTTTGTTATTTCGTTTCCTAGTTGGTATAGGGTTCGGTTCTATGTCCCTATAAATTGTTTTGTAAGCCTAAGGGTTAAATGGTTGTTAATTGATTAATAAAAACTGAGTGTTTTACTCAATCCGTTTGTTCAAGGAGGGAGTACTTCTAGTTCAAATAAGGTTTGGGATTGTCCCCGTGTTACACTTATCCAATCATACGTTTCACTGCATCACCCATCAAAACAAAACACAGAATGAAAACTCAAGTCTTGACCAGCTTGAATGCGAAAAGGATTCTACAAGCAACCGATGAGCCAAGAACAGGGAAGGAACGAACTCTAAAATCATATCCTAATCCTTTACTACATAAGAGCATTATGTCAAACATTTTCATGTTGCATGTAAAACAAGCTACTAAAACAAAATGATATGAAAGTTCAGTTAAAGATATCTTTAGTTCTGACATAACTATATTATTCAGAAAAACTAGGATTTGAGCTTCAATGTTGCAGCACAAACACACATTTTGACCATAGAGAAAAGGGACTTAAAATACTAACTTAAAATGAGAAACTTATAGTACATAACGACTCCAACGCAGACATCATTAACAATAAGTTGAAATTTAGCAGCATCGGGATTAGGATCCTAATGGCAACCACAGCATAATTATAAATTTATAACCAAATACCAAGTTGATGATGAAATGAAATCTCTATTTAGCTTTCCTATGAAAGGAGCCAATAACGATTTTATTAAACGAAATCTTATAAAATGCACAAAAAACATACTTTCTTACCACGTAAACAGGAACTCTGTAACTATACTTTTTCCTCATAACACCTCACAAGATGAAAATTAACTATAATGATAAACTGATTAACTACTAACTCCAAAACAAGCACATCAATCTTGTAGGATGAGTTCAAATACCAAACAATAAAAAGTTATGTCCACCTTCTACTGAGCCTTCGCTGTTTAACTTTCTAAATATAATTGCATTAACTACACAAATTGGTCATATTCAACACAAAGTTGAAAAAAATCAATAACCAAGGGTAATGATGAGTATGAAGAAAAGATTGGGAGATCAATTTTGCAGGACAGTTCAACGAACAGAGAAAATCAGCTCCATGTTCTACAGAGTCCTTGCTGTTCAACTTTCTAAATGCATTGTCTTAACTACACAAGAACCTTATATCCGACATCAATTTGGGAAACATCAACGATGTTTATCACAATTTAAATTTTCCGCATGTGACATAATGTAGTTCACCTTGATTCTCTGCCCACTTCCTAAAAAATGGAACCAGCAAATCCATGGTACTGAGCGGTAATAAAATCAGGTGATAATTATATATAGCATTTCTCAAAAAATCCGTTAATAATCTGTAGCTGCCTTCAGCTTACTCACCTCAATTAGCATGAATGTTATATATAACTTACGGATCCGAACTTCTAAAAAATACTCCCGGAGAGGTATGACAATATATCTGTGTGTATATACACGAGTACGTATGTATACGTGCATAATATATACAGATATATAGAGAGAAAGATAGTAGATAGAGATTGATAACATACCAGAAGTAGAATGGCAGGTGTTGCCTCGGTCGAGACCTTGCGACATCCTCCTGACAGCAACAAATGATCCACCACCTCGATCATCCATTTTGCCGTTCGAAAAAAGCAACTAAACCGCCATTGACGAACAAAACCTATCGAACACCACAACAAACACTCGCAATCCTTCGAATCTGACAACTCGGTTAAACCAAAAACAGAGCAAACGACACCTTCTTGCAAATCTCAAAACAAAAGCACCACAAACTGGTTCTCAACCGACTATACAGTGAAGAACTTAATCGAATTACAAAAGCTTCACGCACTCTTGATTCAAGAACGAGAAATGCTTCTGCCTTTTGGAACCAAATTAACGGTCCCGTCGATCTCGAACAAGTTTTCGAAATAACAAAACCAATTTCTTGAACCGAATGTGCTGTGGTAACTTCGTCCGACAAGAGGTAGGGTTTCAAGATCTGCTACGAAACCAACACCGTGACAGGCCTGCCTCTCTCTCTCTCTCTCTCTCTCTCTCTCTCTCCCTCCTACATACTAGCAGTTGATACAGAGAGCCAGCGAAACTTTATGTGATTATGGATATGAGGAAAGGGGTAACATTTAATCGGTTTATTTATTTATTGGAATTAACGTGTTTTTAAAAAAGGGAAATTAGTAACGGATTCGAGTGTATTTGACGACGAGATGTTTGGCCATCCAAACTTGAAAGCGGGAAAAGAGGTACAACACCTTTTTTGCAAGCAGATTTTATAGGAACAACAGGAGGGTATACTGGTAATTTGGTGTAAGCAGATTTTCTCTTTCATTTTTCTTTTTTTCTTTTTTCTTTTCTTCGATGGATATGCGGATTTTTCTAATTTCTAACTATAACGAGTATTTGGAAAAACTTACCGTTATCAGTTTTCTACTCTTAATATATGGGTTTCTTAGTCCTATTAAGAAAAAATTAGTTAAAATTCTAAATTTGAGTTTAATTAAACTCTTTTGTCTAATTTGTTTATTGAGTTAGGATTTATTATTTTAAAAATATAAGTAATTAAGATTCACTCTTTTAAAAATATTAATATGGTAAGATGTTTTAGTTGACAAAATTATTCTTATTTCAAATTTATTAAATTTTAACAATTTTTGAAGCCCACGCCACTTTTTAGTACATCAATTTTTATGAAATTTTTTATTTTTTATTTATTTTTGGTTCGTCTCGATAAGGATTTTTAAAAAAATTAAAAAATTGTATTCAAAAATTAAAAAATATGAAAAAAATAAAACAAGATTTGTGCCCTCACTACCTTTTGGTACACAATTTTTTTTGTAATTTTTTATTCTGTATCTATTTTTTATTGATTATTGGTTTGTCTTGATACAAAATTTAAAAACATAAAAAAAATTATTTTTAAATATTAAAAATAAAAAAGTGAAAACAAATCAATATATGATTTGTCTCCTCACAATCTTTTAGTACACCAATTTTTTGTGACTTTTTATTTTTTATTAATTATTGATTTAACTCGATAAGAAATTTCAAAAAAAACTATGTTCAAAAATTAAAAAAAATTAAAAAGTATAAAAAATAAGTCAAAACATAATTTGCGCCCTCACGACTTATATATCTTTGCATAAGATACAATAATAACCGGATAATGTTATCTATTGTAAATTATCCTATATATTTATGCACAACATATCAATCAACAGATAGTATTATCTGTTGTAGTTTCGTCTCTGTATCTCTACATGATAGTGAAAATATAATAATAAACTAAAATAGATAAGATTATCTGTTGTAATTTTTATACACTAATTTTTTATATTTATTTTTTATTGATTATTAGTTCATCTTGATAAAAAAATTCAAAAAAATAAAAAATATGTTCAACAATTTAAAATAAAATAAAATAAAAATATATGAAAAATAAGTCAAAATATAAATTTTGCTCTTACGACCTTTTGCTATACTAAATTTTTTGTAACTTTTTATTTTTCCCCAATTGTTTTGTTGATTATTAGTTCGTTTTGATAAGTCATCTTAAAAAATTAAAAATTATGTTTAAAAATTAAAAAATATAAAAAATGTTGAAAATAAGTCAAAATATGATTTTTTTTAATAATTATCGTGACTTTTGTTTTCTCAGTCTCTTATTAATTTTATTTAAATTGATAATGCTGAAATTTTACTATTTCATCGACATAATAGTACGTTCAATATATAACCTCTGTATGAATAAGATATGAGCCAACAAACAAATTTTGACATAGTTAAAATACAGTAATAAATCAAAACAGATAAGATTATCTGTTATAATTTGTACTCTGTATTTTGACATAGTATGAAAACAGATAATTTTATCTTTTATAAATTGGCCTCTGTATTTATGCATACATATGAATAAATAATGTTATCTGTTGTAGTTTCATCGTTGTATATTTGCATAATAGTGAAAACACAATAATAAACCAAAACAGATAAGGTTATCTATTGTAATTTGTTCTCTGTATCTCTACAGATGATAACATTATATAAGATTATCTGTTCTAATTTGTACTATATATTTTGACACAATATAAAAATAGATAATGTTATATGTTGTAAATTGACCGATGTATTTCTGCATAATATATCAATAGATAATGTTATCTGTTGTTATTTCATCTTTGTATCACTGCATGATAGTGAAAACACAATAATAAATCAAAACAAATAAGGTTATCTATTATAATTTGTTCTTTGTATATTTATATAAAATAACACCAGATAAGGTTATCTGTTCTAAATTGACCTATGTAATTATGCATAACAAATTAACATATAATGTTATTTGTTGTTGTTTCATCTTTATATCTTTGCATAATAGTGAAAAGACAATAATAAACAAAAAACAGATAAGATTATCTGTTGTAATTTATTCTCTGTATCTCTACCTAAAATAATATCAGTTAAGATTATCTGTTTTAATTTGTACTCTGTATTTTAATATAATGTAAAAACAGATAATGTTATCTGTTTTAAATTGGCCTCTATATTTATACATAATATATCAATAGATAATGTTATCAGTTGTCGTTTCATCTCTGTATCTCTGCATAATAGTAAAAACACAATAATAAACAAAAACAGATGAGGTTATATGTTGTCATTTATTCTCTGTATCTTTGCATAAGATAACATCATATAATATTATCTGTTGTAATTTTCATGTCTTTAACAGGAATAAAGACATTAACAACAATTAGAACAGATAATGTTATCTGTTATATTGAAATGGTATTTGTGTTTTTATTTTTTATGTTTTTAACAGATAATTTTATCTTTGTTTTTGTGCTAACGGGTGATTTTATCTGTTTTGCAATCTTCATGTCTCTCTATTTGTCTTAACTCGATTATTTTTAAGCACATTTGTAACCATAAATTTCGAGTCTAAAAACAAAAAAAGAAAAATATGAACAAAATCAATTTATCAATTTATGAAAAATAAGATTACAATCTCTAAAGTAATTTCTAATCACAGAAAGTAAATCCTCTGATGCTTTTCTTCGAATGATAAATCGAGGGTTGAAAGCTTAATTTCGAATTAGTCGGCAGAATTTTCTCCAAGTTATGTGGAGAAGATGACAGTTGAATTTGACTGTTTTTTAGGGATTTGAAGTTTTAATTTGAAAAGACGCCTAGTTTGATGTAGACTTGGGACAGTTGAATTTGATTGTTCTTCGGAGATTTGAAGATTTAATTTGAAGAGCTATCTGGTTTGATGTAGACTTGAGGAATTCTAAAAGGCTTTCGCAGTTTTGATCTTCAGAGCTCTCTAGAAGCTTGTAAGATGAGTGAGAGTTGTGTCAAATATGATGGAGACCACCTCTATTTATAGGGCATGTGGGATGAAGAGCTTGGAACAGCTCAAACTCTCTTATATTTATCTCTTATTTATTTTAAATGAGATAATTATTATTTCATAATTATCTTTTATTTATTCATTTATGAAGAATAATTATATATATAATTTTCGCCAAATGACTTAATTTGATTGGCCGAGCTTGACAAATAGAAAACTGTATCATTTTAACACGTGGCGTTATATGATTTGACCATTCGTGTAGTTTTGACTTTTGACCTATAGACACTTGACAATATTTGATTGGCCAATTATTGTGCCCTATTTATCAGGTATTAAATATATGGCAACTCGTGATAGGCTGAAAATTTATAGGCCTGTAGATTCCCCCTCGAGACTCGCTCGTGTGTAAAAGTAAATGAGTATCGAAATGTTGTCGTGATTTGCTTGACACGTGGTGTCAATTTTGAAATCTCGTTTATGGACCAATGTAATCACTTTTACTTCTGCACTTTGAGTGTTTGACGAATAAAAAAAGGGGTCTTTATGTTATAAGTCCTCAATGGACAAATTTTAATACCATTAATCCATCAAAATAAGTCTAAACACTTAAAGTCTATTGTATCAAATTGGGCAAAAATACCCTTATTATATACCACGGTAAGTTTTTGTTTGTTTTCATTTATTTTTTTTGCATTTGTTGTTTTTACATTAATTTTTTGTGGATATTATTCAACACGATAATATAAATTAAAAAGTATAAAATTATGTCCAAAATTTAAAAAAAATTACTAAAGATGAAAAATAAGTTCGAACAAGCGTTATTTTGATTTATTTTTTGTCTTTGACAATAAAAATTAGTTTCTAGACATAATTTTATATTTTTCTAAAATCTCTTGTCAAAACGAACCAATAACGCAAAACAAAAATTATAAAAGAATTCAAATAAGGACAAAAAATATAATAAAATAATAATTCAATAATTACCATTATGTGTGGTAGAGTAGCGATTAAAAAAAATTACTAAAGATAAAAAATAAATCTAAACAAACATTGTTTTGATTATTTTTTTTGTCTTTCATGAATTTGTTTTTAGTTTTGACGTAATTTTATATTTTTCTAAATTCTCTTGTTGAAAGGAATCAACAATCATTAAAAAATGACACAAAATAAAAAATTCAAATAAAGACAAAAGACAATAATTCAATAATTATAATTGTGTATGGTGGGATCGTAGCTTGTGTTTCAATGAGCTATTCAGATTTTGAAATTCTCGATCAAAAGTCCAAAGCGAGGGACTCGTAATGCAATTAATCCATCTATAAGTAAATTATAGCTAGTAGTCATTTTAACACACCATTTCAAAAATATCTTACACATTTTGAAGAGAAAAACATTCAACAGTGAAAGCCGTTAATTACATTTGAGTTACAAAAATTTTAAATCAAGAGTTTACCATTTCAGAAATCATTATCGTTTAATAACGAGTTGTAACTGGAAAAAAAATACGCATAAAGCTTCTTATAATAATTAATTGTGGTGGTCTATGCATTTGTCATTAGAAAGGGAGAGAGTCCATTAGGAATAAAGATATCTGTAGATTATAGTACTACATCACCTTTTTGTTATTGTTTATTGTTTATTTTTATTATTATACATGTATTTTTTCTTTTTTAATGTTGTTGATTTATGGGGTTTCTATAGTCCGTTTATTTTTAATTTATTTTAAAAACATGACTTTCTGTTACT
This sequence comes from Arbutus unedo, assembly GCA_014822125.1. Classification (NCBI taxonomy): domain Eukaryota; kingdom Viridiplantae; phylum Streptophyta; class Magnoliopsida; order Ericales; family Ericaceae; genus Arbutus; species Arbutus unedo. The sequence goes on from JABCMJ010000822.1 coordinate 29,842, forward strand.
CCATATTTAATTATTTGATAATGTTATCAAACAACATTTATCAAATAACATTAATTCATCTAATAATATTATCAGATTATATTATTTGATAATGAATCAGATAACATAAATATTATTTTCAATATTTTTTCTTATTTTTAATCTACTTTAAAAATAATATTTTTTGTTACTTCATGTTTTGTTATTTGATAATATTATCAGATAATATAATCATGTAACTACTCCCTCTATCATAAATTAATTGGTATTATACTTACTATTTTTTTTATCTTTTTTTCTTGATTTTTGTCAAGTTTAGGTTAAAAATTTTAGATCAATCATTTATGTTGACAAAAAAAAAAATCTAACAAGTATAAGATATGAGCAAAATATTAAAAAATTTTAAAAAATTATTATCAAATAAAGTTATAAGTTGTGTTTTTGTTCTAACAGATAATTTTATTTATTATAACAAAAATACCAACAAAGTTATTTGATAATGTTATCAAATAACATTAATCAGTCTAATAACATCATCTGATAATGCAAAACGATATCAGATAAAGTTCCCTGATAATATTATTAGATAATATTATCAGATAAAATTATTAAAAGTATTTTTATTTTAACAAATAACTTTATTTAATAGAACAAAAATACAAATAAAATTATTTGATAATTTTATTAAATAACATTAATACATCTAATAATATTATTAGATGTATTATTATTCTAACAGAGAACAAAAACATAGATCAAGTGATATTTTAGAACAAAAATACAGATAATATTATCTGCTAAAGATATGAAGAATAAAAACATAGATAACGTTTCAAATCAAACATAATAAATAACAATTTTTTTTTATTAAAGATGAAAAATAAGCTCAAATTAACCATGTTTTGATTTATTTTTCATATTTTTTATTTTTTTATTTTTTGAACATAATTTTTATTTTTAAATTTCTTATCAAGACGAACCAATAATAAATAAAAAATTAATGAAAAATAAAAATTTTAAAAAATTAGTGTATCAAAAGATCGTGAAGGCATTAACCATGTTTTGACTTATTTTCATATATTTTTTAATTTTTAGCATAATTTTTAATTTTTTTAAGTTTCTTATTGAGATGAATTAGTAATCAATAAAAATATTGTTACAAAATAAAAAGTTACAAAAAAATTGATGTACTAAAAGGTTATGAGGGACAAACCATATTTTAATTTATTTTTCATATTTTCTTATTTTTTTAGTTTTTAAACATAATTTTTTAGTTTTTTAAAAATTTCTTATCAAGATGAACCAATAATAAATAGAAAATTGATACAAAATAAAAATTTAACAAAAAAATTAGTGTACCAAAAGATTATGAGAACACAAATCATGTCTTTAAATTATTTTGCATATTTTTTAATTTTTTAATTTTTAAATATAATTTTTTTTTTGAATTTTCATATCGAGATGAACCAATCATAAATAAAGAATTTATAAAAATATTAGTGTACCAAAAGGTTGTAAAGGATTCAATTTTTGTTAAAACTTAACTTTGTAATAAGGGTAATTTTATTAATGAAAAGGCCTAACTTATTAACACTTTTAAAAGAGTGAATCATAAGTATTAATATTTTTAAAATAGTGATTCTAATTCAACAAACAAATTAACCAGTATTTAATAGTTAATTAACTCTAAATTTGTATTTTTCACTAATTTTTTGATTTTTTTAAGTGTTAACAAACCTGAAATTAGAAATAAAAAATAAACAATCACGTGAAATCAAATATGCTTTTGAATGGTAAACTTGATAACAAATTTACATTCGAGAGTTACATGGAGATTCAACTACTTCGAATTAACTCTAACCACTATTCCTACTGCTAGAAACTATAAATAAAGCTAAATACTGTTAGAAAATCGAACAAATAACGTTCAATCCCACAATGCCCCTTATGGATCTTGGAAAAAATGAATCATCAAACGAAATACAAAACAATCACATGTGCGTAATAAAAACGAAAATGGAAAAAGAAACGAGACACAAGATATTCGTAGAAAACCTCAACGTGAGGAAAAACTATAAAAATCACATCAGTCTACTATTGAATTGAATCAGGGAGTATAAATCTTCTTATAATCTCTCTGAGATGTGTTTTCTTTTGCCTCTATCTCTCTTTGAAAGCTTCTTTCTTTTAGAAAACCTACCAAAAGATATATATAACAAAACCCCAAAGAATAATAACAGATAGTATCCTAAATAGATACAAATTAGCAAATCTTATAATTGGGATTCTCGTGCATATCCTTACTATCGATAGTACCATCCTACTATGAGTAGTTTCAATTATTACCCCAAAAGTAAAAAACACTTACTATCGATAGTACCAGTAACTTATTGATAGTTCGAGACACTGTCCAAAACTTTAAAAACACTTACTATCGATAGTAGCAGGTATTCTGACACTTACTATTGATAGTTCGAAGTACTGTCCAAAAATAGTCCGTTTTTTAATATTTTGATTTTTTTGAAACCAAGTGGAGCTTAAAAACAGAAAGGCAAAGTTATTTGGCCTCAAAAGTCATTTTTCTTTTTCTGCACAACATTTATGAGTTTTGACAGCAGCATAAACAATAAAAGGACTGTTTTGCCCTGATGGGTTCGGAAGAAATTGGTCACATGGCATGTTGGTAGTATTGGGGCCATATGTCATGATAGGAAGAGTTCATTTAAGTTTTAGTCCCCACACAATTTGTACTTTCCTCGTGGACCTACTTGGAGAGTAGTTAGGGCCATGACTCAAGAGCCGCCGGTCCCGAGATAAACTTTGCAAGTTTGTAAAATCGGATAATTTTTCTATGCGAGATAATAATAATTTTTATATAAATATAAAAAAATAATAGAAATTCATTGAAAAATTATTATTAATATTAAGTGGACAATTAAGTTAAGGTTGAACTTGAACAATTTAAATGTCGGGACCAGCACACATGCATGAATATACAACAAAGTTTAATATATATTATCTTTTTAATATGCTTTTAATGTAGAGTTCGAAGTTAAATATATGAATTTTATATGACAATGCAATAATAAATTAGAAGTTTAGCACCACATGGTTGTACTCAAGAATGCTAGCTTTGGGTTGCTTTCTTCGCACGTATTCATTGTATACTCACACTTTTATGCCGACGACGGATTCGGTCACAAATCTGTGTACACAGTCTTTCTCATATATTGTCATAGACTGATACAAAAGCTACAGTTCTTTAAAAAAAAATTGAACGATTATGCTTTGGAGAGTAAAATGTAAAAAGAAATTTGACCTAATTGTGCACCTCTACTAGCTCTTTCCCAGTGAGTAAGCTCAATAACGTAAAGTATTATCATCAATTTACTGAGTCGAGACGGGCTCAACGTCATGACAAAGACACCCGTTTGCTGAATATATCATGTTCTCCAAAACAAAGAAAGAGAAAAATTAGATCACACACGAATAAAAGTAAAGTTTATTTACATCCCACCATATTAGACCATTGTAATTCTAATAAATTATCAAAGCTTAACATATCATACAATGTAAAAATCGACAATTCTCAGACAATATTTATTTCATTTCTCATTGACAAAAATTATCAAAAATATGTATGTTTCGTAACAGAATGACCAGACTC